>BHFT01015554.1:0-36800 GCA_004320025.1 Laticauda laticaudata
ATGAATCGCGTTAACCAATGGATGGCAAGTGTTTCTCTCCATTTTACATCCTCTTTCCATCCATTGGTGCAGGGTGACATGGGCTTAAGGTGTTGAAGTAGGAGCAGAGAGACCTATTTAATGATCTCCCATCTACATGCATTATATTACATGCATACATGCATACATACATGCATACATACATAAAAAATGTAAGGTAAAGGTAGAGGTTCCCCTGGCACATACGACCCTATTTTTCTACTTTCATTTTTTACGTGCTTTCGAACTGCTAGGTTGGCAGAAGCTGGAACAAGTAATGGGAGTTCACCCCATTATGCGGCAGTAGGGATTTGAACCGCTGAACTGCCAACCTTTCTGATTGACAAGCTCAGCGTCTTAACCACTGAGCCACCGCGTCCCACATAAACATGTACATATACACATATCCAGTGGAATCTTGGCACTCATCCAATTTGGTGCTCAATGCATTCTGACGTAAAAGTTTTGTCCTGGCATTCATTGTTTGTTTGGTATGCAACCCACAAGGTAGAATTTATTGGTGTCAGCTGCCTTGTAACTCATTACAATACAGGAAAAATTTGGTTGGTGCTCATAGTTTTTAGTACTCATCACACCTCCCGAAACCAATTAATGATGAGTACTGAAATACTACTGTATGTGTATTTGTTTGTGTCTGTTTATCTATCTATCTATCTATCTATCTATCTATCTATCTATCTATCTATCTATCTATCTATCTATCTTCTCATGCATACACACACATACACACAAACACATTTGGGAAGTTGTACAAAGTCAACTGCTAGAGTTTCATTGACCAAGTGAAACAACATGGTATGGTGGCAGCCAACCAGTATTGTTCAAGTAAGACAGTCCTCGTAGGCTTCTTTCCAGGTTTATCAATTCCCAAACACATTGGCTCTGTGCCCCCAGAATTTCCAAATGCCACAGCTAAAAGTATTTGATCATCGATAACAGTCACCTTTTATGTAATGTAGATGTGTTTTTTATACTGTAGGTAGAGCAGATTTAATT
This sequence comes from Laticauda laticaudata, assembly GCA_004320025.1. Lineage (NCBI taxonomy): Eukaryota > Metazoa > Chordata > Lepidosauria > Squamata > Elapidae > Laticauda > Laticauda laticaudata. The sequence goes on from BHFT01015554.1 coordinate 1,036, forward strand.
GCATCTGAATCGAACTTTATTTGCCACGTTTTGGCAAGGTTAGGATGGAAAGCAATATCCCTTGACTCCAGATGCTTGACAGCCTAATTCTGTAGGTTACATTAAACGTACAGGCCACAGCTGTAGCCAATAAGGAGCCTGTCTTGCTGATTCTCCTGTGATATGGATTCAAAATGAACTGGAAACGTTGACGTCATAAAAGACGTGCAGCATGTAAAAGAGATAACACAAGCTGTCTTCTCCAACCAATAGGACCTGCCGTAACCCAGTTCAAATTATTTCCAAGTTCCTGGAATTGTTGTTTGTTGGTAAGAACAACTCAAGTGTGTGTGTGTGTGTGGAGGGGGTATGCAATGTAGTAAGATGATGGATTGATTCTGGTTAGGTATTTCAGGGTATCCCTCGCTCGCTCCCTCTCTCTTTCCCTCCCTCCCTCCCTCTCTCTTTCCCTCCCTCTCTTTCTCTCTCCCTCCCTCCCTCCATCTCTATTTCCCCCTCCCCCCCTCTCTCTTTCTCTCTTTTTCTTTCTTTCACTTTCTTTCTCTCTTTCTCTCTCTTTCTTTCCTTCTCTCTCTCTCTCTCCCTCTCTCCCTCCCTCTCTCCCTCCCTCTCTCTCTCTCTCTCTCTCTCAATAGTACAGGTAGTTCTTGACTCACAACAGTTAATTTAGTGACCTTCGAAATTACAAAGTCACTGAAAGAAGTGACTTATGGCCATTTGTCAGACTTATGACCACTGCAGCATTCCCATGGTCACGTGATCAAAATTCAGATGCTTGACAACTGGTTCATATTTGTGACAGTTGCCTTGTCCTGGGGTCATGTCACCATCTTTTGTTACTTTCTGACAAGCCAAGTCAATGGGGAAGCCTGATTCACTTAGCAATCAGGTTACTAATTTAACAACTGCAGTGGTTCACTCAACAAATGGGACAAGAAAACTTGTAGAATGGGACAAAACTCACTTAACAAATTTCTCGCTTCGCAACATAGGTTCTGGACCTCAATTGTGGTCATAAGTCAAGGACTATCTGTACTAATAACAGAAAACTGGATATTGGTTGTGTAGTACCTGGAAACAGCTGAATAGAAGAGAAGGAACTGGCGAAAAATCACAAAATACCAAGAATTGAAATAGAATTAGAAATATTGTGGCAAAAGAAAGCAAAGATAGTATGATAGTAAATAGATTCCTTGGGTGAAATGCCAAAACAATTAGAGCACCATTTAGACATAATGGGCATTGACAAAGCCACCATCAGTCAATTGCAAAAGGCAGCTTTGCTCAGAACAGCTTACATCCTGTGATAATACCTCCTAAACCATCAAACATCCACATCGCTTATCCCAAGTCCTTGGGAAGGACTCAATAGATGGATAAAAAAATATTAAAATATCATCTGCTAATTGTGTGGCAACCAGTAAGAATTATATGCTGGAGCAGCAGTGGTATCCCATGGTCTATAAATGTAAACAAAGAGGACTTCATTCTAGAATTAATTAACTTGGACTGATAATATATGTACATGCAATCGTCACTTTTCTTTGAAGAGGAAAGTGGGACCTCGTGGTTCCTCTGTTTCTGTAGTTCCTTCCCATGCTGGTTCTCCTTCCATCCTACCCCCCACTCCCATTTTACAAGGGAGGAAGTAAATCCCAAGGGTGTGTTTATAAGCAGCATATTAATTCATTGGTCATACCGTTGATATTTTTTTACTGCAATGGGAGAAGGAAAAATCATCTCCACCTTAGTTAATAATCTCAACTCAACATTCCATTGGCTTGTTTGCACCAGTCAATCAATGGAGCTAAATCAAATTATTTAAGGTTGTTAATTCTTCCAGGGTTGGGGGGCCCCCTTCTTTTCCCTCAGCATGTGCACCTGACATGTATTTTCCTTGAAACAAGATACATCTTCCTCAACAGACAGATGCCAGTCAACAGAGCCTGGTGAGGAAAAATCACAATAGCACGCAGACGTGTGCTCGCAGATTGCTCTTCAAGATGTTTCAAAGCCTCCAGGGAGAATGGAGGGGGGGAGAGAAAGGAGAGATGGAGAGGGAAAGAGAAGGAACGAGGAAGAATGGCAGAAGCTCATGTTTGCTCAGTTGATTTGAAGCACTGCCTGGAGAAATGTAGGACGTTGGCGATGTGTTTGTTTTAGGTTCATCAGCAGTTTTCCTCCATAATCCAGAGCATTTCTGGTGAAGCTGGGTTGATATTTCTCAGAAGAGCTGGAGGAGAAGAGGAGGGAATGCTCCATTCTCTAAAAATTGATTTTTAGTCCTGTAGAAAAAGATTCAATTTGAAAGTAAGAGCTAAGCTTTCACCATGTTTCATTTGTAGAAGCCAAGATTTTCTCCATTTTGTCCTAAATGTGTTTCAGGATAGCAACTAGTCTTAGAGAGAGTAAAACAGGCAATAGACTGTACAATATCAAATCATATCAAAGTATATTAGAATGGCCCTGCAACTATTCGTGGTTGTTGTACCTTGTACTTTACTGTACTGATGTTCTCAAGAACATTCCATGAAGTGGGTTTCTCCATTTATGTCCCTTCTTCATTAGTAGCAAATTCTCCTTCAAATTAAATCCAGTTGAGATGATATAGCTTAAAGAACATAGCCATGTAGTTTTTTTCAGTAACAATATGGACATCCCAAAGTCCTTTTTTTTTTTTCGGAAGGCAACTGGGCTTACTTGGTTTTTTTTTTGAATATGTTTCGCTTCTCATCCAAGAAACATCTTCAAAAAAAGAAAAATAAGAAAGTCCAGTTGCCTCCTGGGTAAAAAAAAAAAAAAGGACCTTTGGGACGTCCATAACCTGGATGACTAAGAATCTCTACAGACTTTTAATAATATGGACCTAAACTTTGGGTTGCTGAACCTAAGTAATTTTTTAAAATAAGTACATGGAGGGCAGCAGCTATGTTATTTAAGAAGTTTGATTGATAAAAACTAAATGAACATTTAAATATTAGGAACAGAGAAGCAAATTCACTTTAGGCAATGTCTATCTTTTTGCTTGGCCACGTTGGATTGCCATTCAATGTCTGTTTATAACTCCAGCAGAATAAGAGTTGGAAAAGACCTTAAAGGTCTTCTAGTCCAATCTCCACTCAGGCAGAAATCCATAGACAATTTATGACAAATGGTTGTCTAATTTGTTCTTAAAAACTTCCAGTGTTGGAGCATTCACAACTTCTGGAGGCAAGTTGTTCCATTGGTTAATTGTTCTCAATGTCAGGAAATTTCTCCTTAGTTTTAGGTTGCTTCTCTCCTTGATTAGTTTCCATCCATGGCTTCTTGTTCTATCTTCAGGTGCTTTGGAGAATAGGTTGACTCTCTTTTCTTTGTGGCAGCCCCACAAATATTGGAAGACTGCTATCATATCACCACTAGTCCTTTTCTTTAAATGAGACATACTCAATTGCAGCAATCGTTCTTCATACATTTTAGCCTCCAGTCCCTTAATCACCTTTGTTGCTCTTAAAGGCAACAAACATCTATTTTATATTGTGGCAATCAAAATTGGATGCAATATTCCAAGTGTGATCTTACCAAGGCATTATACAATAGTATTAACACTTCATATCATCTTGATTCAAAGAGACATCACCATCTAATGACTTCCTGGAAGTTTGACTCTTTGTTTCAAGATAGCTCTTGTTCTTCGTGAAATAGATTGTTGTTGCTGTTTGCTCAACATTGATGCTTGATGAGTGTACAGATAAATGCCCACTAACAACACCTGTCTAGAATAATAATTCTCAGATTGCACAAGGATCTGTTGATAGGGTTCTACAGAGGAATTACTGAGTCTGTCATTTGTACCTCAATAACTTTCTGGTTTGGCCCAGCAGCCAAACAGGACAGGGTCAGACTTCAATGGATAGTTAGGACTGCAGGAAAAATAATTGCAACCAGCCTGCCTTCCATTAAAGGCCTGTATACTGCATGAGCCAGAAAAAGGGCTGAGAAAATATCCAGAGTCCCCTCACATCCTGGACATAAGTGCTTCAACTGCTCCCTTCAGGACCCTGCTATAGGGCACTGCATGCCAAAACAACTTGACCAGGGCTATCAAACTCATGGACCACAGGCCAGATGCGTCACGCCCTGTTTAGCGAAGGGGGGGAGAAAGTCCCAATATGTCACGTGATGCTGCCATGACGATATGAGTTTGATACCCCTGAACTAGACTCAAAGACAGTTTTCCCCCCAATGTCATCACGCTGATGAACGCTTAATTCTCACAGCATTTTCTAGGCTTGAGAAATTTTCCCATGTAGTAGGCTGTATTGCTATTATCATCTTTCTCATCTTCTCATCTGTCCTACTGTCTTCTATTGGTAACTTATGATTTATCACTTGTTGTTTGTATCTTATGTTAATGATCTGTTATTATGATTTATGTACTATTGCTTTGTTGTTGTATGTGTGTTTACTGAGAGCTTGTGCATTGGAGACAAATTCCTTATGCATCCAATTACGCTTGGCCAAATAATTCTCTTCTCTTCTCTTCTCTTCTCTTCTCTTCTCTTCTCTTCTCTTCTCTTCTCTTCTCTTCTCTTCTCTTCTTTCTCCTCTCCTCTCCTTTCTCCTCTTTTCCCCTCTCCTCCTTCTCCTCTCCTCTCCTGCCCTCTCCTCCCTCCTCTTCTCTTCTCCCCTCCCCTCCCCTCCAGCTTCTCCACTAATCTTTTTCCATCCATCCACTATTTGTGATAATCCCTTTTTCTACACTTCTGACATTGCCAGTTATAATCAAAACATAGGAATTTTTTTTATGTCTTTTTTATGTGTTTATGTGTTTTTGTTACATTTAAAAGCAAATGTACTGTATACTATAAATAATGGAGCTGATATTAGAAACAATGTCATCATAGAACATCAAATATATTGCAATATCCTAAACAGTCAGTGAAAAGTAACCTATTCTTTTACACATCTATTCCTTTTCTGATTTTCTTTTTAATCATGCATGACTTATTAATTTAGGCACAGTAGGTTTTTTTCTTAAATAAGTATGACCTACTAAAATCACTTGTACTGGGCATCCATGTTTAAGGCTGTAGCATTTGCATTAAGAGTAACTTTTTATTTTTAAAACAACTTATACTTTTATATACATACCGACATTTGTATGAGACATTAAAAATATGGAAGGCTCAAAATGACCAATCTCGTGATTTTTCTGGTTCATTTTTATTCAATAAGAAAGGTGTTGACTAAACGACAACCAACTCTAAATGTCCTGCCATCTGCTTCTATTATTGTACCATCTGATGTTAAAATAAGAGCCATCTGAAATAATGGGAATTCCACCTGGACAGTTAAAAGCCACATTTGAGGGCATAAACCAAAGAATTGCTTCAGGACCCAGCACAAAGTGGAGAAAAAGTTGCAGAAAGAACTTTGAAAACAGCTGCATTAAAATAATTTTTGAACATGTGGAAAGAAAAGCCAGGAGAAAAAAAAACAGGCTGTTCTGTTTTTATAAAATGTAATCCATGGTAAAATGCATTTCCTCTTTTTGTTAGAGGAGCTGTCTCTTTTGCAGGGAAACAGCACTATATGTTTTATGTTCCTTTTGTGGGGGCAGGGGAAATTGGTCATCATTATGGTTGATTTGTGAAGAAAATGGATTATTTATAAAGAAATGCCCAGAAATCTTAGGATCAGATACAAGTGAAATAAATCCAAGGAAAAGAATTGGGGTTTTTTGTTTTTTTTTGCAAGGGAAAAATAGAAGTGGTGAACAGCCTGTCTGGGATATGATTCAAAGTATTTACCAACACAGAAAATGTAGGAACTACAATTAATTAACTAAGCTAAATAAATGAGTGGCTGCAACCGTAGTCACCTGCTGCTTAGAATCAGTTTAATGGTGTAGCGTTCTGACCACAAATGATTCTGCTAGTGAAAACTGTTTGCACAGAGAAGATTGATACACTAGCATACAACAAAGAGATAGGGAGGGAGAGAGGGAGGGAAGGAGAGAAAGAGAGAGAGAGAGAGAGAGAGAGAGATAGGGAGGGAGGGAAAGAGGCAGATAGATAGATAGAGATCAGTAGATAGATAAATAGATAGATAGATAGATAGATAGATAGATAGATAGATAGATAGATAGATAGATAGATAGATAGATAGATAGATAGATAGATAGATAGGCAGGCAGGCAGGCAGGCAGGCAGGCAGGCAGATGGGGGGAGATTATAGACAGAAGGAAGAGTTAGGAAGAGATAGAGAAATTAGAGAGAGTGATTAGAGATGAAAGAAACATAGATTAGAGAGAGATTAGAGACTTGAGACTGATTAAAGTTTAGAGAGAGAGAAAGAGGGATATAGATTAGAGATGAGAGGGAGGGAGAGAAATGAGACTGAAAGACTGAGAAAGCTGTGTTTATAAAAATGCCAAGTCATGTTGGGTTTTATTGATGGTTCCAGATTTCAAGGCTTATATACTACTCCTAAATGGTGTCAAATTACTGAACGAAAGGACAAGGGGCTAATCCAGGAGAAAACTCCCGAGAGAAACAAGTAATCAAGCTAATATCCAGACCTGCATGCAACCCTCAATTTAAAGATTTTAAATTTAAATTTTATCCTATGGCTGAAATTTAGCAGCGCATCCCTGACTTAAGGTAGAACAATTTCCTGTTGGTTTATGGCAGGAAAAGACAGGGGAAAATTATGTCTCTGGCAATCTTAACACACCAATTTGTATACACAAAAAAAGAAATTAAAAAAAAATAAAAATTCTCTAAAGAATTTCACACTCTGGCTTTTTAAAGTGAATTCTACTGTTGTGTCAGCCTTGTGCCTTCAGCTAAATCATCATCATTGTCGTCATCACCATAATCAAATAACAGATAATCAGAGTTGGAAGGGACCTGATAGGTCATCTAGTCCAACCCACTGCCCAAACAGGGGACCCTGCACCATTTCTGACATTTCTGGCAGTCCAGTCTCTTCTTGAAAGCTTCCAATGATGAAGCTCCCACAACGTCCAAAGGCAACTTCTGTTCCATTGGTTGACTGTTCTCACTGTCAGAAAGCTTCTCCTTATTTCCAGGTTAAATCTTTCTTCGTTCAATTTCCATCCATTATTCCTTGTCTGGCCATTCACCATGCCATTACCTTTTTTATTAAAGAAAAGGATTGATTCAAACATACAAAGCCGGCAAAAAACAAAAACAAAAAAACCCCACCTTCCTGCACTGGTTGTCGAGATGCTCAACAAACCAATTATGCGTGTTGTTCTTTAAACTGGTATTGACATTTAAAGCAAGGGCTTTGTTTTCATGCACTGCCGATGGGCTTCCCACCTGCCTGCCTCATATTTAACTAGGGAACGTGTGTGATTGTGTCTCTGCTTTTTCTAGGGTTGGCCATTTGGGGGGTCAGTGACCCCCAGGGAAAAAAAAAATAGGATCACAAGGGACCATTTGTTTGCCTGTTGCTCCAGAAACTGACAAGATATGCATAATATTTTTTCCCCCAAAAGGACATGCAAAGCAAGATGCCTGTTTTTCTAATTAAGATAGCACCCGGAATCTTATTATGTTTAGTTTTTGTTTTTTTTAATGAAAATAACAGGCTCTTTTACTCTGGTAGAAAGTAAAGTTCTGTGCTGACTTGTTATGACTTTACTGGTGTATTTCAGAGGTGGTACTAAGCGGATTCTGACCACTTCTGGAGAATCGGTAACGGAAATTTCGAGTAGTTCAGAGAACCGGCAAATCCCACCTCTGACTGGCCCCGGCAACCCCATCTCTTCTCTGCCTCCCATTGAGTCCCAGCTGATCCACTGGGTCTTCTTTGGTTGCCCTGCACAGGAGAACAGAGCTGGAAAGCAGGTTAGTGGGGTGGGGAGGGAATGGGGATTTTGCAGTAACTTTCACCTGCCATGCCCACCAAGCCATGCCCACCAAGCCATACCCACAGAACTTTGAATCCCAGCACTGGTGCATTTATTTATTTAGCGCATGGCTCTTCAAACTTGACAGCTTTAAGACTTGTGCACTTCAACTCCCGGAATTCCTCCACCAGTCATGTTAGCTCAGGAATTCTGGGAGTTGAAGTCCACAAGTCTTACACTTGCCAAGTTTGAAGACCCTTGATTAAGGATATAGCAAATACATGGACTTCTAGTGGTTCAAATGTTAATGCCCAGCCCACTCAGCTATTCAAAGACAGGGTAGTTTGTGTTGAAAAAAATCAGGCATTGGGCCGATGTAAGCTCTTGATGGCCATTCGGATACAGTGTGATGGATAGTTTGTCGAGGAGCCCCACAGTCATACTGAGGGGTAGAGACAAGACCCCCACTTAAACAAGGAGTCCTGGCAGGCATCTAGTTGGGTACAGATCCTGTTCATAGTTGACCAGTGCTGGCTAGGAAGGTCAAAACCTGGCTTCTTTGGTATAGGGTCATCTACATAACTGCCTGTAGCTGGGCGTTCAGCAGCCCATTTTGCTTTCTACTGTGTCTTTGTCTGTTGCCATCAGTGGTGGGATTCAATTTTTTTTACTACTGGTTCTGTGGGTGTGACTTGGTGGGCATAGTGTGGCTTGGTGGGCGTGGGGAAAGGATACTGCAAAATCCCCATTCCCTCCCCACCCCACTAACCTGCTTTCCAGCTCCGTTCTCCTGTGCAGGGCAACCAAAGGAGACACAGCCGATCAGTTGGGACTCAGGAGGCAGAAAATAGATGGGGTTGGTGGGGCCAGTCAGAGGAGGTATTTGCCGGTTCTCCCAACTACTCAAAATTTCTACTACTGGTTCTCCAGAACTGGTTGCTGGATCTTCTTTGATTGCTCTGCACAGGAGAATGGAGCTGGAGAGCAGGTTAGTGGGGTGGGGAGGGAATGGGGATTTTTCAGTATCCTTCTCCTGCCACGCGCACCAAGCCATGCCCACCAAGTCATGCCCACCAAGCTACACTCACCAAGCCAAGCCACACCCATAGAACCAGTCGTAAAAAAATTGTGAATTCCACCACTGGTAAGCTTGCATATGTACAGGTGGTCCTCAACTTACAAAAGTTCATTTAGTGACCATTTGAATTTACAACATTACTGAAAAAAGTGACGTATGACTTATCACTGTTGCAGCCTCCCCATCGTCACGTGATTTACATTCAGATGTCTGGCAACTGACTCCTATTTATGACGGTTGCAGTGTCCCGGAGGGGTGTGTGTCACACACACCCCCTTTGCAACCTTCTGACAAGCAAAGCCAATGGGGAAGCCTGATTCACTTAACGACCATGTTGCTAATTTAACAACCGCAGGGATTTACTTAACCGCCGTGGCAGGAAAGGTTGTAAAATGGGAACAAAACTCACTTAACAAATTTCTCACTCAGCAATGTCCCTTCTGGGGTCAATTGTGGTGCAGGAAACGGTCTGCATTTTAGGAAAAGGAAAGTGAAACAAAACAGAGAGAAACCTGTTGTCTGTTGCAAGGGTTTGTCTATCCTGATCTGCAGTGTTGACTCTCTACCACGTGCTCCTTTGGAAAACTTCAAACTCCACTCTGAGCCTGCAACCTGACTCTCTTTTTAACAGGCCCTCCCTCTCTCTGCCTGATCTCCTCTGCTCCCTCGATTAGATGTCAGGAAGGCAGCCTTCTGGCATGCCCCATCCATTGCTTACACATGTTGGTCAACCCCTTACTTAACCTTTGGGACCGCTAATTTGCCAGTCAATTGTCAACAGACCTTAACATGGACATTGTTTGCTGTGACAAACCTCCGCTTCAATGTGGACCCCTTTTAAGACCCCACACCTGCTCCCACGGACAGAAAGAGAGGGACATTTTTTCTGCTGCAATTCTGTGTGATGTTGCCCTCTGAGCCAGACAAGGTTTCCATCCTTCCTAATGGCCTTAAGGAGCAAACCTACAGCAGCACACTGCTATTCCCACGATTGTAATCCATCTCATTTTAAAGGAATTGGGGTGAAAAGAAACAAGGCTGTTACAGATCTCTCTAAGAATGGGTGAAGGGGACAACTCACCACAACCAACTCACTGTAGCCAACTCACCACAGTCAGCTCACCACGGCCAATTCACCGCAGTCAGGTTGCCAGCTCATCACAATCAGCTTGCCATGGCCAATTCACTATGGCCAACTCACCATGGCCAACTCGCCATAGCCAACTCATTGTTAGAATTCTTTAGATGCTGTGGGTAAAATATTTCTATGGTCTTTAGAGTTGCCAACAGGAAGGGAGGGGGAAGCAGTGGGCAGCTTGCATTCCATAAATGTTTTCAAAGATAGTTACTAGGTGACTGAAGTTTCTGCCATGCAAAATTCTAACTGGAGAGCATGATTGATGACTCTTGGCTATGGATGTGTCCCACTGGAGAATATGAATTATGATACACCCAGGGGGTGTGGGGAAAACCAGGGTCAAGGGTGACAATGAATGATGTGTTTCAGAGTCAGCTACACCCAGGCAGTGTCAGCATGTTAACTCCTAATAAATCTTCTTTAAGTTTTGGAAGTTTGGCTAGAGACTCATGATTTAAATGGGGGGGGGTAACTGCTGGAGCCCTGAGAGTGGGCTAATCTCAGCAGTTCATTAGCTACTATTTAGAGGATGTTTGTCATGCATTAGACTGTTTCTATACTTCCTCTTACCCACTCTCCTGAAGTACTATACTAGTTATGCCTTTGCATAGCACAACATACAATCTTTCCCTTCTATAGAGTTAAATATGAACATTAATCATGTTGCCTTCTGTAGGCTTAACTGGGAGTTATTTAGCAAACATCAAAGACTATGACTTTTTTATAGCATGTTTAAGCTGTGTATTTGCTGCAAAAGTCATAAATGTGGAAACAGGTCATAAGTTGCTTTTTTCAGTCACGTTGTAATTTTAATTTCACGTTGCTAAAATGATTGCAAGGAGAGAGCTACCTGTATACCTAAAAGGACTTCCTTTGATAATTTTAGACCAATTTTCTCCAGTGACGTGTCTTTCCTTGTCCTTCCTCTCTTTGCCATTGATTCAATCCTTACAGTCAATCCAAAAGTAAAATTAGGAGTATAAAGAAGCTGAAGTCCCACAAGAGCTTGTCCCGCTCCACCCCCCAAAAAAGGAGCAGTGGTGGATTCCAGATGGACTGAAGAATTTGCCTCGCAATTTTGGATGAGTCATTTGCAAAGCCAAGTTTAATTAAACCTTCAAAAACAGCAGCATAAATCTCAACTGTGTGCAAAGGAAGTGAACTGTAGAACAAGCTGTCAGCAACTCTCTACGATTTGACAGCGTCCTATAAAAGCATTCCACATTCTGACCTCAGCCTGTCAATCAGCTCTTCTGGAGCAGCTGTATATCCCCATGCAGCAATCATCTGTTTTGCAGACCTCAGGGGTTAAAGATCCTATATATGTTCTCACACACATGCAGAACCGTCTATCCTTATTCTGGAAATTGCTAAGACACTTGAGCTTCCTCCAGAGGTTCAGAATCCTTCAGAAGATTTAAATAGCCCTGCCATGTAGATTTTTGACTTGAAAGACATTCATGCTGAATAATTAGGACAATTGCTTTTTCAGAAAGAAAGAAAGAAAGAAAGAAAGAAAGAAAGAAAGAAAGAAAGAAAGAAAGAAAGAAAGAAAGAAAGAAAGAAAGAAAGAAAGAAAGAAAAGGAAGGAAAGAAGAGGAACAGAAGAAGGATTCCAAAACGTAGACCTTTATGGGATCTTCTTCCTTGCTCCATCACTAGAGGACTTCAAAAAGAGATTGAACAAACATTTTAACAGATTAACAGAGTTGGAAGGGACCTTGTAGGTCATCTAGTACAACCCCACCACCAAGCAGGAGACCCTTACATCATTTCTGTCTTTTCTTGAAAAGCCTCCAGTGATGAAGCTCCCACATCATTGGAATGTCCAGAATGGTATTAGACAGGGCTGGGTGATGACCATACAGGCTCATGAATTCTGGAAGGTGAAGTCCACAGATCATAAAAGGTCCCTTTCTTAAGTTTTCACGGATAATTACATGTATGGTATTCAGCTTTGTTTGGGTATTTTCCCACATCATTATAATTGTGCTTTTAAAGTTGTAGCAACATTTCGGCAGAATCTCATCTGCCATCATCAGGCTATGTATTGTGTTTGTCTGTGAGTCAGACTTTCACAGACGTTTGTTTTAAATTTGGGGCTAGCCTACTGCTGTGCCAGAATGATTTTTTCTTCATCCTGATTGGTTGGGAGTCTTGGTCTAGGTCTGTGTTTATTGGTCTTGGAGTTGCTGTGTTCTGCTTGATTAGTGTTTCTAATATCTTCTGTCTGTTTTGTGGCTTTTTTTATCTTGATTGGCTGGCAATATTGTGTTTCCTGTATTGGAGGCTTTTAGTGTGGCTTGGCTCCGACGTAAATGGACGGCTTAGCTGCACTTAGCTTAGTCCCACTCACCATCCTCAGGCTGGTGCTTTCGCTTTGTGCCAGTGGAAAGCAGTGTGTGATCAGAGCTGCCATCTCATTATAAATACTGGTGGTGGGGGCTGGTATGCTGGGCTGCTTGGCTGCGCTGCTGCCTCTTGAATGCGTTGATGGAGTTGATGTTGGTATAATGGGCTGTTGATGGCCTATGAGTTTTGTTTGTGGAGATATCCTGATCCTGCCGTTGTAATCTCTTGGGTCATTCGTGTTTTGATCTTTTTTCCATTAGCCTCCTGTATTGTAGCGCTTGGGTAATGGCTTTGGTAATGGGTAATGGCTTGGGTAATGGTGATGACCTTGTGAGATTTATTGCTGTAGTATCTTTAGTGTTGTACTGTGATATCCTGGGTCATTTGCTGTGTTGCAACTTCTTGAGTTCTTGTTGGTGTAATTTCCTGGGTTTTCTGATGTGATATCCTGAGTGGGTGGCTGTGATGTAGCATTCTGGGGTTTTAGTCTGGCTTCGAGCTTGCGGTCTTGGTCTGTGTTCTTGGCATGTATCAGCTTGTTCGGTTTTCGGGTCGGGAGTGCAACAACTGGAGAAGCATCCATGGTCTGTTTTTCTGGATGGTGGTTGTCCTTCATTTATAGGATCGGCTTGGGCCTGGCGTTTGATGAGGGGGATTGGCGGTGGTGTCCCGTGTTGTTTTGGGTCTGGTGTTGTTTTCGTGGCTGGGACTCATTTGTTGGTGAGGGCTAGCTTCCAGATGTCTGTAGGTGGGAGGTATCATCCCATCTATTCATGTTATAGGGGTGTTTCTCTATCTCGATGGAGATTACAGGACATTACAACGCAGACCCAGGATACCACAACAAAAGAACTCGCAAGCCCATCACACAACCCAAGCTGTTAAAACACAAGAGGCTAATGGAAAAAAGATCACTACAAAACAAACAACCCAGGAGATTACAACACAAGATCCAGGATATCTCCACAACAAAACTTACAAGGCCATCACACAGCCCATTATACCAACATCAACTTGATCAACTAATCAAGAGGCAGCAGCGCAGCCAACCAGCCCAGCACACCAGCCCCCAACACTAGTATTTATAGTGAGAAGGCAGCTCCGATCACACACTGCTTGCACTGGCACAAAGCTGAAAGCACCAGCCTGAGGATGGTGAGTGGGACCTCGCCGAAACGTTGCCAAGATACTTTTAATCTTACATGGGAAAACACCCTTTGTTGTTTGACCCGAACATACTTAGACCTATACACACACACACACACATTTGTGACAAAGGAGCCTTATATCTACAATGGTGTTCCATTGCTCAGCCTCCTGCCTCATCTTGGCTACCAAGAAGCGGGAGATTATTACTAATGTGGACTTGCCACTGAGAAGGTGCAGCAGTAACTGTGGAAGAAAAAAATTAATAGAGGTAATCCTTGGCTTACAACCATCCATTTAGCTATTGCTCAAAGTTACAGTGGCACTGAAAGAAGTGACTTACAGCCAGTGGTCTAGCAAGGAGGCAGGAGATGAGACCTCTGGAAAATAGATGGTCAGGTTTAGTCGAGGCAGGGGCCAGGAGTCAAAAACTGACTTGAAAGGACTAAAACATCACAAGAAAAATATGTATGCACAATACACAAGTGTCCATCGAATCTTTGAATTGGATAAAGTATTTGAATCATCTAATTGGCACTTTGCAAAATTAAAATTGGACTTTGGCTGATTCACATACTATAAATAATGATTTGAGCTCGGTTATACTCAATGAGTGAACAACTCCCTAAGTTGTCAAACACAAAATCTCAGGAAGATCCCTTGATGTCCCACTTCTGCAGGCCAATTATCATGCATGCTTCATTCTCAAAAAGATACAGAGACATCAAAGAAATTCCATGTGAATTTATTATGTGGAAACTCCTCCAGTGGACCATTTTAACAGGAAATGGAGGGAGGGAGGGAGGGAGGGAGGAAGAAAGGAAGGAACGAAGGAAGGAACGAAGGAAGGAACGAAGGGGGAGGGAAAAAGGAAGAAGGAGAAATAGAAGGAGAGAAGAGAAGGAGGGCAAGAGAGAAGGAGGAAGGAAGGAAAGAAGGAAGAGAGGGAGGGAGGGAGGAAAGGAGGGAAGGAGGGAGTGAAGGAGAAAAGGGACGGAGGTAAGGAGGAAGGAGAAAAGAGGGAGGAAGGAAGGACAATATCAAGGCTCTACTTCTGTTTTAATTAATTTATCTCAAAGCAAAGCATTGAAGAAGCTTCAAAAGAAACTAAGAATGGAGTAGAAAAAAGAAAAGGCTCTTTCTCAAAGAAAGTGACCCTTTGAGACTTAAGGCCCTGTCACACTGGCCGACAGATGCAAAACGTTTGTAAAAAGGACACAGCGGATGAGAAAAATGTTCCATCCATTGTTATCCGCTCTCAAAAGGGGCAAAAATTTGCATAACCAGAGCGGATAACACGGAAAGGAACGGACGGGGGGAGGACGCAGGGCGGATGGAAAGCGGATGTGGAACGGAAGCCTAGCGGATGGAAGCAGATGAGAGCGGATAGGTCCCCTCTGTGAACGTTTTTTTCCGTTTTTATGCTTTGTTTGCGAGCTGCATCCGCTTTCATCCTTACTCCGTCCGTGCTACTAATGCTGCGTGTCCGTTCCGCGTCCGTTCTGCTTCCTTCCTGCGTCCGTTTACCGCTGGAGCGGATTTGAGTTGCGCGGATGCGCAGCGGANTAACCAACGGATGGCAAGTGTTTCTCTCTGTTTTACATCCTCTTTCCATCCGTTGGTGCAGTGTGACAGGGGCTTTACTTTCATCTTAATATTTAGCTTGCCTTGGCCACTACTGGTTTATCATTCAAACCCTCTCACTAACTAGTTGTACCATGAACTATGTACAATCTATTGTCCTTTCTACCCGGGGCGCTTAAAACTTTTTCAAGGCACCAGAGCTTCACCTCACCCTCAAGACGTCCTGCTTACCTGCCTTTTACATAAAAAAGGAGCAGATGTTATGGTTTAATACTTGGACACGGAGCTTCTACTTCCCTGTCTTTTCTTTTAATATACAGCCCCAGCATTAATCAGTCCCTTTGTAAGCAGCTCACATGAACGAGGCTGGAATGGATTTCAGGTGACCTTCCATTCTAGCGTTTCAGCTCTTCT
This sequence comes from Laticauda laticaudata, assembly GCA_004320025.1. Taxonomy (NCBI): domain Eukaryota; kingdom Metazoa; phylum Chordata; class Lepidosauria; order Squamata; family Elapidae; genus Laticauda; species Laticauda laticaudata. Next base: position 16,609 of record BHFT01015554.1, read on the forward strand.
AGGGTTCCTGTTTTCCTTTCATGCTGGCAGAGCAGAGGTCAGCAATGGAAGGATATGGATGCTGCCTTTTCTCCTCCTTATCTTCCATTTGCTGCTGTCATTCCAGTTTGAGTCCCTACCGAGCCACAGGATGTATACACACACACACACACACACACACCCTCAGCCTCCAGAGTCCTATATGCTAATTGATTTAGGAAAACCCATTCATCAGTTTTAGAGATCACCCACTTGGTTTGCTGTTCACTGTCAAAGGTAATTCAATTAAAACTCCCAAAGTGTGACTAACTGGCCCACAGTTAAATATATTTAGCAGCTGTACCCAAACATCCCATCTCCCTCCCCTGGTCTCCATGTGTCAGCCAGCCAGCCTTCCCATAATATACGAGTGCACTGACCAGTATCTGCCACAGCTTTTGCAACAATGAAATAAAAGGCAAATACCAAACTCCTGGTTTCAGAACTTCAAGCTTTCTTTCTATCAATTTTTTTTTAAATTATACAGAAATACAAAAAAAAAAAAAAAAAATGGAGACCGAACAAAACTAAATAAGAACTTTTTTTAAAAAAAAAAGTGAATTAAAAAAGAAAAGAGAAAAACACCTATTATCTCCCCTCGTTGAACACTGATAAATCTATGAATGGGACAATAATAACTTCCCTCTTTGCAAAGCAGGTCCAAAGGAAGGAAGGAATTTTAAAAACGTATAAGCTTCAATACCTATTTGCAACCCAGTTGACCTGTCACACCTTACTTATATGAAAGAATAAAAATAGTTAACAGGTTAAAGAGCAAAATTAGAGTTCAAGGCACTCTGTAACAGTCTGTTATTGTAATTTACTCCTAGAAAGTCTACATGGTTTCTTATTTTTCTAAAACATCAGGTCTGAAAACTTTGAGATGTAGAGTGACTGAATCGGGTGGAAATTATGGAACCTTCTATTTCGTAAGAGTCTTGTTTTTTCTCAAAGAAATGTTTTGGAAATATACTTTTGCTGTGGTGAAAGTCATAGAAAAAGTGGTGAATAGTATGTCTGCCAGTGATGGGTTCTGTGGGCATGGCAGGGGAAGGATACTGCAAAATCCCCATTCCCTCCCTACCCCAGTAACCTGCTTTCCAGCTCCATTCTCCTGTGCAGGGCAACCAAAGACGACCCAGCCAATCAGCTGCGACTTGGGAGGCAGAGAAGAGATGGGGCGGCACCAGTCAAGAGGTGGGATTTGCTGGTTCTCTGAACGACTCAAAATGTCTGCTGCCGGTTCTCCAGAACTGGTCAGAACCGGCTGAATACCCACTTCTGATGTCTGCCCTCTAAAGTTATCTTGTCACCTGTAAATATGGAAATTTGGGGCCTTTATTCCTGAATAAATTGTGAACAATATCAGAATTTCCTTCTTTACATCTTGTTTTTTCTTTCTTTCTGTTTTTCTTTAACTCTTTCCTCTTGCACTTTTTGTTTTTTTTCTTTGAGGTTTTTTTTCTTCTTCACTTCACATTTGTTTGTATTAGTTTCTACCTTCTTGTTTAAAAGTTTTAATAAAAACGACATATCATCAAAACAGATTCGTGGTCGAAAATCTTCAGGCAAAGTCAGGAAAATAAAGAAAGAACTTATCTTGGGAAATTCTTTACGCTCCTCTTAAGTGACAGACTTTACCTCCAAATCAGAGGATATTTGCAGTACCTGGATAATCAGAGACGGATATGGAGGCTTAGCTTAAACGGTTCCTCCTTTTAAAAACTTACTCTAGCCCTTTGGCCTTCCTCCTCCACATTGCCTCTTAATCTTATGATGTAGCATTGATATTCCAGCTGGCATGTGGTGTGTGTGTGTGTGTGTGTGTGTGTTAACCCTATGCATCTACTGCTATACAACTGAACTTTTCAACAACCATTCTCCCTTCAGTCACAATCATCCAGAGAAGAAACAAGAGTTCTTCTCTATTTATGCCATTTTTTTAAACAGGAAAAAAAATTCATGCATATCAGGTTATTCAAGAGAAAGATTCACTGAGCTGGTTTGGGGTCTCTCCTAGCCCCCAGTCCTGTCCTTTTTGCCAAATCACATCCATTCGTTACAGTATTCCCCTATAGACTGGAACTAATTTACAACACTCCCTGCAGGAAAACCTGTACTTGCTAAGAGCTTCAAATCACACGGCAAGGGTTTTAAAATAATTATTAAGACTGAAACTGACTACTATGGGGAAGCCGAGATTCATTGGATCCGCGGTTTCAGGTTTAGAATGGAGTGGCGCTTGGCCAATTGTAGCTTATTGAATAGGTCATGGTTAAAGACAGCAAGAGTGGGTGAGACCCCAAATCTATATCATCCCAACAGATAGCTGGCTTAACTAGAGTTGGCTGCCTCAGCAGCATCTAACCACACTCCAAAATAAATAAAATAAAATAAAAAATACATACTTGGTTGATACATAGGGCGCTAGCAACAACCTGTATTAACCATCAGAGCAGTCAATGATAAGTATGAACCAGTTGCCAAACATCTTAATTTTGATCACATGATCCTGAGAATGCTATACAGGTAATAAATATGAAAAATGGCCATAAGTCACTTTTTTCAGTGCTGGTTGTAATTTTGAACAGTCACTAAATGACCTTTGTAAATCGAAGACTACTTGTATTTTGTGTGAGAGAAAAAGGGTGAAGACAGCCCCTCCCTAATAGCTCCCAGAGTATTGTAGTTGCAGATAGTAGAGTCCTCAGCCTGGCAAGTTTTTGTATATAGGTGTAAAGCAATAAAGAACTCAGCTTGGAAGAATCACCAAGTGTTATTCTTAGTTTTGAGCCTGGCATTAATCTTGTCAATCAGTGACCGATGATCATTCTGTTTCTCTGTTTAGATCTGTATCTTCTATATATATAAAAGCAAAATACCACTCAGGCATCATCACAAAATCTCCAGAACCGTAAAGTCTACAAACTTGAAATAGGACCCGTATGTTCCTCTTGGCTTCTCGGTGCGAAGAAAGGATTTTTCAAAATGACCATCAGAGCATTAGTATTTTTTATGTTATTATTATTAACACGCTCTGATGCTAAGGAGTTTTACTCCTCCTCCCCACCCGAAAAGAAATCTATTCCAAATGCAAAACACAAGCAGAGGAGATCAGTTTCAGTTTTAGTTTCAGAACAGCAACCAACTTTAGTACAGAACAGTTGAGCTAAGCCATGCCCAGGCTCCTTGCTGTTTCCTTCTTGCTCACCCAGAAAATACTGTTTCAGTTTCCAAACAGCCCTCAACTCTCTCACACACACTGACAGGATGCTAGCCAGATGAATACCAATGGATGCTGGTAGGCAGAGGCAGAATTCCCCACCCCCTTATTTTCCTCCTGAACAAATAAGCCCGATCATACTTTTGTAGTGAAACACCGGTATTCAGCTAGTAAGGAAATATAACTAAAATGATGACTGGGTGATGTTCTATCCTATTTCTTCAGCTCTTCCAAGGGTGCCCTCCTCACTAAAGTGACTAATCCTAAACCTGATCCTAACTCAATTTTCCTCACTGAGCCTGCCATACCTGAGTGAACCATCAGGGATAATATGTCTATATGTCCATTAGATTTCTGTATTTCCATAAAACCATATTCAGCCACCAGAAGGCAGTATGTCCTATAAAAGCAGTACTTTCCTTTGTGCCTGTAATCCTCATGTGAGCCACCAGAGGGCAATATGTACCAAGGATTCAATATAATTGTATATTTTTAAAATGTGGAGCTTGCAATACCTATGTGATTCACTAGTGGCAGTTATGTGCTATACCTTCCATGCATTGTTCCTTTTGTCCTCTTGATTCTACCTGGGAAAAATGGGGGAGGGGGGGTGTAGTCAATTTATTGGACATACTGCCCACTGTTGGCCGAGTTTGATAGCACAACCTCAATAGCTAATTATATTAAAAAAATAAACAAGTAGTAAAATACAATAACATTCCAATGATGTAAGGAGGCATGGTCCCATGTCACATCACCTAAAGATTATCAAATACTTTACTGTAACAGCTCTCCCCAATCAAAAAGTTTTATAAATCAGATATTCCAACTATGTTCATAGGTAATCATAGACTTAAAATGAATATAAATGAAAGCAAACGTAACAAATATGAAAATATTCAGATGTATTTCCATGAGATTCCAAGATGGTTCTAGATAGTCTTTAAGATTCTTTCAAGGGATACTGTAGGTGAAAAAACAAACCACGATTAAACCTTCAAATGTAGAAATTTTGATTCTAAATTCCAGATACTGTAGATAAAAACAGAGAACGCTTAAACCTTCAAACCTAGAGATTTTGTTTCTAAATTCCAGATCTTGGCAATTAAAATAGAAAAGTATCAACATTTCTGTGCTGCTTTCAAGCTTCATGATCAGAATTAAGACCGAGATTAGTTTAATGAAACCGAGGGGTTTAAGTTTGAAACACACATTGCACACATTAATTTAGTGGGTTATTAAAACAATTTTACAAATTGACAAAAGTAGAAGACAAAGCAAGCTGAAAGTGAAATGGGAACAGCTAAGAAGCATGGATTTTAATTTGTAGGATGGTTTTCTTAAGAAATAGAAACTGATAAGAGTATCCTGAAGGTTGTTTGAGTGAAATTTACTGGTCCTCAGAACAAGGTGTTCTACTCCCCTCTACTGGTTTCATTGAAGAAAAAATCAAATTTATCAAGAGGAAAATGATTCTGAATCTCTTTTTAAGATCACAGTCAAATGCAATAAGAAACAGAATACACAAAGAAAATATGAAAGCAGGAATTATGCAAAAGCACTTCTATATTTACAATAGGAACAAAAAAAAAGATTTAAATCTCTATTCAATGCAAAACGTATTGGATAAATACAAGCCAGTTGTTATGAAAATAACTTGAAAACACTGGAAGGATAAAATATAGTGAAATACTTACATGTTGTAGTAGTGATGTTCTCCTTTTGAAAATTGGCAAACTGTTCAACTTTTTTCTTAAATCTAATTTGTAGTCATATCTATGTGTACATCATCTTATTTAGTAGATTATGTAACTTAACTGCAGTCTCAATTTTTAAAAAAATATATATTTAAAAATGTAACACCTAATAAAGTCACATTAAACAAGTGCTTTAAACATATTCTTCCATCTTTCGTATAAACTGGTAACTGAAGACCTGTAGTTATCTGACTCTCCTTCATATCTAATAAAGCCTCATAAAATAAAAAAGTTTCAGAGTTTTGCATGATATTAGGATCATTTTTAATTGTTTTGTAAAAAAACCCAAATCAAAATAGAATCGTGCATCCAGACTTATGAAACTGTAACTTCCCACTACACACTGCTAAGAAATCAGAAATAAGTCTATGCGGATTTATGCACTCATAGAACAAATGGAAGAACACATTCAAAGGGACATATGTTTGTTCTCTGAGAGATAAAATGACACTGTGTCTAACCATTAGATAAAGAAACAGTTTGGGGAACAGAAAAACATTGCCTTCGCTTCTTCCATGCCATTCTGCTATGAAAATACAAGGAATGGAAGACTTCAAGATTGTAAAAATTGCTTGTTTTCCTTTATAGCACTTACATAGTGCTTTACAGTGTTTTTCAGCACTAAATGGTTTCGAATCAGCATTTTACCTCCAACAATCTGGGTCCTCATTTTACCAGCCTCAGAAGGATGGAAGGCTGAGTGAACCTTCAGCAGGTCAGTATTGAACTGCCGGCAGTCGGCAGAATTAGCCTGCAATACTGCATTCTAACCACTGCACCACCACAACTTTATCTGTCACTTGCTTCTTTTTCTTCAAGATTTGTGGGCCACCCGTTTGTGGGCCTTCCCAGCTGTTCAGAATATTTTGTTGTATTAAAAGAAAAAAAAAATCAATTAAACAGCTTTTACTTGCTCAGGTTTTCCTTGTGCTGATTCATGTTGAATTACAACCAACCGATGTTAAACATCCCTCCAATTTCATAAGGCTTCTCTCAGTCCTTTTTACCTGGGCCCAAGCTGAAGTGAAAACCCTTAGTTGTAAAAGGCTAACTGCAGCTTCACCTGAGAAATGCAAAGTGAAAGTGGTACGCTGGAGTCCTTAAACGTAATTTCAACCCATAGAAAGGTGTCTAACCTTCCCTGAGCGAGAAAAGCTGAAACCCTCTAAATACCAATGTGCAGGATATTTATATTTTAAAAGAAGAACAACAATAGCACTTGGACTTATATACCACTTCACAGTGCTTTACAGCCCTCTCCAAGCAGTTTACAGAGTCAGTATATTGTTCCCAACAATCTGAGTCCTCCCTTTACCAACCTCGGAAGGATGGAAGGCTGAATCAATCCTGAGCCAGTCAGAATCGAATTGCCGAAATGCTGGCAGTCAGCAGAGTTTGCCTGCAGTACTGCATTCTGACCATTGTGCCACCAATTCTCTTTCAGGAATTGTCATTCCTTTCAGTTTCAGGAGGTGGTGATTAGCCAACCTGATCTGGGCTTCCAAGTTAAGTAGGCTTAAAGGTTAAGGCACCAGGCTAGAAAGCAAGACACCATGAGTTCAAGTCCCGTCTTAGCCGTGAAAGCCAGATCCTTTCTTTCAGCCCAATTCATCTCATAGGGTTGTTGTTGCAGGGAAAAATAGCAGGAGGAAAGTGGGTTGGATATGTTCACCACCTTGAGTTATTTGTCAAAATAGTAAAGGCAGGATAAAAAAAAATAAATTTCAGAGATCACCAGGAAAACCCATGTCTTTAGGCTAGATTGGGAAACTGGAAAAACATCCCAGAAGGAAGGGAAAACAAACTTCCCCTCAACTGTGAAGAAAAGTAAGTAATAATATTTATTCAGTCAGTGACCAGCAACACGAAAATGGCATAGATTCAAAAAAGTCATCAGGAATAAGAGTTTGAGTTGAAGATACCTTTATCTTACCATTTGTTTTAAGCATAGATACAAAGACAGAATTGAAGCATACTTCACGGAGTACTTCAGATGCATGCTCATGTTTGTTCATTTTCCTTTTCTGATATAATTCAGTCAATCGCCCCACTCACAGCAGAAAGCAATCACATCCAACCACACCACAATCTTAAAATGACATTTCAAACTTGATATTTTGGTTTGTCTCCTTTACAGTACCATGGTATCCCTCTCTATGGGAGTGTCATGTATATTTTTAAGGAAATCTAGGCAAAAGCATTGAAAAATATTTTTTATTCCTTTGGTACTGAACTGTTGATATCAATATAAGTTTCAGGTTATAAGGACAGCATAAATATTCCTTGAATTTTAGGTGTCATGACAAGTAATCTGGGTTTGGAAAGATTCTCCAGTGATGTAATAATGGTGGACACACACACATATATTTTATCCTATTGATAATTAATGTGACACCCTGTCAATCACAAACACCATTTTAGGGATTTAATTGCAAACATTATCCATAATTTAAAACTTGTTATATAACTTAAAATTATACAAGCTGTTCTTTCTGTTTGATTACTTGCGGTGACATCCAATAAAACAGACATTTTAATCATTGAAAAAGAGATTTGCAAAAATATAACCTTCAATGTACAGTACAGAGTTAGAAAATGCACTTATGGCACAATACTACTGAGTTAGATGAATTTGGAAAGCACAGCAAGGGGGGGGGGCAAGAAAGAGAGACGGGTGTTTACTAGTGTGTTATTTAAACATCTCAACAGAAATCCTGGTTAGGCCACAAAATATGTACAGAGAATGCAGCTGGAAGCATATGTACAACGCTGCAGATCTGGCTCCCCTTCACACTTGATCACGAAGACGTGCCAGTCTTTGTGAGAGCTCGTCCTTCAGAACAGAGAGAGTTATGAATATGTGATCAAGAGACAAAACACATTAAAAGAGTAACAAATTGAAGGGGTGGAGATCATATACAAGCAAACTCTGCAAGTCAAGATAAGCTTGTGCCAGATAAGTGGGTTTATTACTTTAAAAAAAAAAAAAGCTTCTGACATTTTCCAAGAACTATATACAACCTCAAAGTGAGCAGCCTCTGGACCTTGTAAATAAATTAAGCAGACAAACAAGGCCATACAGAAGAAATGATGCAAGGACAGGAAATCGTTTAAGACGTTAAAAAGTTGCAGGTTATTTTATTTTAAGTAATCTAGCCCCAAATGATAAGAGAAAGCCATATCGGACATTAGCAAGATATATTTAAGCGTTTAAATATTAACAGTATCCCAGCCAATCTTCTATTGTAGTGTTCCCCAACTACAGCAACTTTAACATTTGTGGACTTCAACTCCCAGAATCCCCCAGCCAGCATGCACTATAGTATAAGGCAGGGGTCTTCAAACCTCACAGATTTAAGACTTGTGGACTTCAATTCCCAGAATTCCTCCTCCAGTCATGTTAGCTCAGGAATTCTGGGAGTTGAAATCTACAAGTCTTAAACTTGCCAAGTTTGAAGACCCTTGGTATAGGGGGAGAAAAGAACAAGCCAGGATAGGCAATATTTACCTGTTCTGTTGAAGCAACACTTGTGCCAACAGAGCCTGTCTGTCCCTGAGGTAGTTCCATATTCAGATCAAGCCTAAAATTCAAAGGGAGAAAAATACAACCAAGCAAATTAAACATTGGCATGCAGATACGGCATTCCATATTCCAGCAAGAAACCCGAACCATCTCACTTAAATTAAAAATATACCTGAATCAAAAGTTACACATTACACCGCACAAGCCACAATCAACCCACATAATGGTTCAATTATACAAACCTCTACAGCTGCATTACAACAGGGTTTGAGATAAGCATAGTTTGGGGGAGGGGGGTAGAATCCCTTCTTGCTGCTTCTATTGTCAAACGTGGACCTTGGGAACTGATCCCAATCTTGTTAACTTATGATCAGAAAAATGTCAATATTAGCTCTGAGAGCATAATAATTCTTCCACTTTAGGAAATATTAACAATAGGTTATGACTTCATTCAGTTTCCTCAAAATGCTACTTTCCAGATGTGTTGAACATCAACACCTTAATTCTCCAGCCAGCAAAGGTTGGCCCATGGATGGAACCAGATTAGAGGCAACAAGTTAGATCATGCTATGCCTGTCCATTTTCTCAATCCTGTGGGACTCTACTGAGCTGGAGAAAACCAGGTGTTCTTTCCCCCAAACATATTTTTTTCATGCACTGCATTGATTCCAACTTTTGGTTATTCACACTTACCCAGCTTCATCAGCCATTTCTTGAAGGAGCATGTCTACTTGGTTCTGAAAAGGCAAATGTCATAAAAGATTGAATTACACTTAAGAGGGCAGCAACACAACAGAGATAATTATTGGAGATTTTGTACTGAAAGAGTTGTTGGCCATGAAAGGGCATTTGTAGTTGTGTGGGATGCACTGCGGTCGTTTTTTTAAATGGATGGTTTTAGGATTATAGTATTTTTATTGATTCTTGTGTTGCTCCTTTAGTGCCTATAAGAACGTTCTCAAAGCTTCACAGCAGACAATGAAATGTGAAAACTTGTCCTTTCTTGCTTCCATTTTTCAATCCTAATTAACACTATTAAGATAAAGAAATGGATTCCAACATTTTTCTCAAAACGATGCTTTAGAAAACTGCAAACCAGAACTAGACACAAGAACAGTTTTTATCACTCTGCAAAACAAATAATTTCCTCAACACTATCCAACTATTTACAAAGTCTGCACTACTATTACTATTAATCTTGTCATCACTCCTTATCACCCATACCCTCCCACTTGTGACTATATGATTGTAACTTTGTTGCTTGTATCCTTACAATTTATATTGACTGTTTCCTAGTATGATTGATTGCTACTGTACCTTAGGACTATCATTAAGTGTTGTACCTGAGGGTTCTTGACTCCTGATGAATGTATCTTTTCTTTAGTACACTGAGAACATTTGCACCAAGACATATTCTTGTGTGTCCAATCACACTTTGCCAATAAAGAATTCTAATTCTTTTCTTTCTTTTCTTTTCTTTTTTCTTTTCTTTTCTTTTCTTTTCTGTTCTATTCTATTCCTATTCTATTTTATTCTACCCTGTTCTCCAACAACTACGGCCTCCCCCAATAAGAAGTCCCAGCATGTTTTAGACACATGAAATGAAATTAAGCCCTCCCCCAAATGAAGGCCAATATTAAAACATTGCGAAATGTGGGGGGGAGGAATGGTGGAGGGCCTTGCCGTTAGGAAGTACTTTTGTTGCATACCCGGATATGGTGCTGGCTGTGTTGACCCCGATACGAAGTGCCCATAATGTCAGGCAACAGCAAGCGTCGCCGCCCACCCGAAGATGCAAGGGGGGGGGGAATTAAGTCACTCCTGAAAAGACAGCCTAGCCATTTTTTCGGGGCTCAAAAAAAAGTAAGACCCGGCCTTATTATATGAGAAACACGGTATTCTATTCTGCAGACTTCAAAAAAACACTGAAGTGATACGACTTCAACGTATCACTCATATAGATTGTACAGTGTCCATCAGTACTTGTAAGAAACCGGCTTTACATGTTTTTTTTAATTAAAATATGAGTCTCTCAACTGAAAACATTATAAAACTTATCATTTCTCAAAGAAAAGGAGACCCACCATGAAGGAGCAAACCTATCTCACCAGGCCAAAATACTGTAGTCACTAGAATATATAGTAGACCAGTGTTTTCAACCTCAAGAACTTTAAGATTCTTCTTCTTCTTCTTATGCCATATCCGTCATGGGACGTTGGCGATCATGTTGGCAAACTTTTAGATGGGTAGACTTCAACACCCAGAATTCCTCAGCCAGGTAGCCAATGGAACAATCAAAAAAGTCAATCAACCAATGGAGCTGTTTGCCTTCAGATGCTATAGGAGCTTCATCACTAGAGGCTTTCAAGAAGAGACTGGACTGCCATTTGTCAGAAATGGTGTAGGGTCTCCTGCTTAGGTGGGGGGTTGAGCTAGATGACCGACAAGGTCCCTTCCAATTCTTGTTAAATCTGAGGTTCCTGAGGTTGAGAAACACCGATAGAGACTACTGCAAGAGGAGGCAGACATTTCTGCATTAATGGGTACCTACTTGTGGTGTTGTCAGTGTGGTAGTACTGCTCATGGTATCTTCCATCTGTGCTGTCTGAACATCTAAGGTTTCAAACTGCTGTTCAAATTTATCCATCAGGGCAGAAATCTGTAGGTGAACAAATGCTTTAAGTAGAAGACATCAAAAGAGTAGCAGGAAACATTTAAAAATAAATGGCAAAATGTATCCTTTTTACCTTTTCTAAGTTCATACTTTTTAACGTAGCATCCATTGATTTAACTACTCCAGCCATGGATTTTGTTACCTAGAAAAGAAAGTGTATGATAATCATATTAAGAGTGTTTTTCCACCATCATTCACTCCACAATTTCCTTAGCTCCTATTTTGTAACATTGCACCTGATAAAAGATAATGTATTTTACAATGACAATGACCATGATTTATCACTTACACTTATAGTATACATACAGTGTATTGTATATACACTGAGAGCTTATGAATCTGAGACAAATTCCTTGTGTATCCAATCACACTTGGCTAATAAAGAATTCTATTCATATTACCATTCCAATTCTCATTCCTTTCCAAGGTAGAGATCGTGTGTTGTCCTGATGCAGGTTTGGGAGTGTTATTATTACACCCGTAGAACTGCTGGTGTGGTATTTAAGGTGGAAAAAAATATCTACCATTAACAGCTACCTTGTAAATTATTTTTCAAGGAGTACTGGAAAAAGTTATTTTTAGGCTGTATTTTGTAAGGCGAATAAGTGAAATTTTGTGAGTGTTTTTTTCTGCCTCCATGCTACTTACACAATCTGGCACAGAGAAGGGTTAGTTTAATATCACATTATACTATAGTATCTTTTATTTAGATTAGTATTAGTATGCCACATGAATACAGGCATAGTTGCTGGTACATCATAGTTTATTGTTAATTTAAATAAGTGTAGCCAACCAAAGATTTTTCTTCAATCACGAGCAGGATACTCAATGCTAATATTGTCTCAACAGTATAGAATATTTGTAGCCCAAGTTGAAATATTAGACCCTTGGTGCTCTCTGAGCTTGGTGGTTTTCTTAGAGACATTTCATAATCCAACTAGGTAACATCATCCGTATATTGATAATGTTACCTAGTTTGGTAATGAAATGTCTGCAAGAAATTCACCAAGCTCAGAGAGCACCAAGGACCTCACGAATACTATCTCTTTGATTAGGATCTAATGTCCTGCACACATTTAGAGACTGGAGTTCATTGATGAGGCTGCTGTCTGGCTTATTCAATAAACAATAACTAAGCCAACAGTGGTTCACCATAGTGTGTGAGCATAGTCCCAGATTCTTCAATATTTCATGTGGAAAACTTTCTCATTGCTATCTGGAAGGATTGAAGGATTGAATTTATGGCAGTAAATCTTAGGCATTATCATGGTACTCCCCAAATAATGTATGACAAGTACAGACCAAGGGTTTTTTTTGCCACATATGTTCCTTTATAAAAGAGGAGAGTGCCTTTGTGTTCTAGTGGTTAAGGCACCAGGATATAACATAAGAAACTGTGAGTCCCACCTTAGGCATGGGGACTTTGGGCCAATCGCCAGGAGATTGTGAGTTCTAATCCCACCTTACTCATGAATGCCAACTGGGAGACTTTGGGCCAGTTCCTCTCTCTCAGCTTATCTCACCTCACAGTTGATAATGTGGGGGAAAATAGGAGGAGGAAGGATTATTAGGCAAGTTTACCGTCATGCGCTATTATGATTATAAGGCAGGGGTAAAAAATAAATGATATCTTTATTTGCCGACTTACTTTGCCCATTGTGACGGCTGTCTGTACTCTTGCTGCCACAGCATCTACCCGGGCGCTCATGCGCAGGAAGTTGATCGCTTGATTCTTCTGTCGGATGGCATTTTCTGCATGGATTCTTGCCACTTCTGTATTACCCTTCTGAATGGCCTTCAAAATAGAGCAAAGGAACACAATTATTCCGCTCTTATTATGAAAAGAACAGAACAAATGTTAGTGTTTGATAATCCCGTTCCTAGGTGCACAGAGACTTTCAGGTGGATGATGATTGTCCCTGGTGTCGATTTAGAATAAAATAGAATAGAATAGAATAGAATAGAATAAGAAAGCAGAGAATAGAACAGAATTGAAAATAAGAATAGAAAATAGAATAGAATAGAATAGAATAAAATAGCAGAGAATAGAACAGAATTGAAAATAAGAATAGAAAATAGAATAGAATAGAATAGAATAGAATAGAATAACAGAGTTGGAAGGGACTTTGGAGGTCTTCTAGTCCAACCCCCTGCTTGGGCAGGAAACCCTACACCACTTCAGACAAATGGTTATCCAATCTCTTCCTAAAAACTTCCAGTGTTGGAGCATTCGCAACTTCTGGAGGCAAGAAGTTCCACTGGTTAATTGTTCTCACTGTCAGGAAATTAGTTCTAGATTGCTTTTCTCCTTGATGAGTTTCCACCCATTGCTTCTTGTTCAGGTGCTTTGGAGAATAGCTTGACTCCCTCTTCTTTGGGGCAGCCCCTGAGATATCGGACCATTGCTATCATGTCACCCTTAATTTTATTTTTTCATCAGACTAGACATATCCAGTTCCTCCAACCGTTCATCGTATGTTTTAGTCTCTTATCGTGGTTGCTCTTCTCTGCACTCTTTCTAGAGTCTCAACATCTTTGTTACATCGTGGTGAACAAAACTATTTAGGTGCTTTTGTTCTCTCATATACACTGGCAGCAGAGCAGCACTTTGAATGACTGGCCCCAAGAAAAGCAGCTCTTTAAAAATATTTGCATATTATGGCAGATACATAGCAGGAAGCCAATTAGGACAACCAGCCAAAGTGGTTATCAGTCAATATTCAATATACCTTTTCGGAGGCATTCTAAATGAGCGGATGAGTTAATGAGTTTATTTGCTGTATTATTTTATAACTGATGGCTTGAATGTTTTGATATTGTAAGCTGCCTAGAGTTGTTGGGTATGAGATGGACAGCAAATAAATTTAATAAAAAATAAAATAAATATTGAGAGGATTCAGCTGATATTGTTACGGGTCTGGAATCTGAGAAATGTTAGAAGACTGCTGACTAGATTATTCTCAAATGAATTGCATTATGCCTTCATGAAAACATGAATACTATCAAGTCCAAGCCAGAACTAATGTTAAAGAAACAATTTGTACATATTTGGGAGGCAGAAATTCTGTACATTAGGTCTGTGAAAACAAATTACTTTTACTCTTTGATGTGAGTATACCTAGACAGAAATAATAATCATAAATAATTGTAATTTTATGTATAATTTTAATGTCATTGTAATAATTTCTCATGTTGTACTATAGAGAAAATATCTATATTAATTACTTACCTTCTTAATTTTGACTTTTTCAACCTTTTCTTCTTTATCACACTTTTTTGCATTTCTGTTCAGTTCCTTGGCAGCAAATTTCAAATTGAAAAGATGCTCTAGATTTCAAGTTAAGAATGTACTGAAATAAGAACATGTCATGCACCTAGCAACCTGAAAAGGAGTTTTCTGAAATTGAAATATTTTAAATTTAAAAATTTAATATTAAGAGGAAGAGAATATTTAGATATAAACTCTCTCTGAATATAGATATTGTCACGTTTATTCCATGCCAACTGTATTACCAAGATGTTTTGCTTTATGCAATTGTCTGGGTTTAAATTTTTTGCTTGATTTTGATAACCCATCAGGAATCCATGGAGGAAACAAATAATCCTTTTTCTAGCTTAAACATACCAATCAATTAAAAAAACAATTCTAGTTATTATAAGGCAGGCTATAAAATGAAAATACTCCCTAGTTTTCTTTAAATATAGGTCAATTAATGCCATTAATACATACCTCCATTAGGAGGCTATTTTAATTCCAACTTATGATTAGATATTACTGGCAGACAGAGCAATAAAAATGTAGTATTTTCTCAAAGCATAACAATAATTGAAATTCCCTTTACTGAAGCCATTATCCATACATTCCATATAATCAAGAAAGCCCATCCTCATCAGATTTTCAAAGCTCAATTTTCCAAGAACAGAATTCTTTTCAACTATTGGAATAATTAAGCTGAAACAATTCTATACCGATAGAAACTATTGCCTGTAGACAGAAAGCTCGTGGTTTTTTTTCAGTCACCAAACAAAAGACCAAAATAACCGGTTCAAACTCTTTAACAAAAATCATAAAACTCAACATTCATAATGGTGGGGATATCAGATTTGGGCTGCAAACATTCATACAACCACTAGGTGACAGGAATTAGGTACACACTATATTAACTTGTTGCTGTTTACCACCTATTAATTATCTGATTTTCCACAGCATATTATCTGGTAGCTGTCTTTAAAGATGGTTAGGATGACATATCCTTGTGTCCTGACCTGAAGCAAATATGATTAAAAAAGAGAGACTAAACGACTAGGATTCACATTTCTGTCCCAACAGCAACTCTTGTATATAGCAGGGGTCTTCAAACTTGACAGCTTTAAGACTTGTGCACTTCAATTCCCAGAATTCCTCCTCCAATCATGTTAGCTCAGGAATTCTGAGAGTTGGTCCACAAATCTTAAACTTCCCAAGTTTGGAGACCCTTGGTATGCAGAAAGCTTGTGTTTCTTTCAGCCACCAAACCAAAGATCAAGATAAACAGTTCAAACTCTTTTAAAAAGATCATAAAACTCAACATTCATAACGGTAGGGATATCAGATCTGAGCAGCAAACATTCATACAACCACTAAGTGTATGACTGTAAGAAACAGTACAGACCATTTTAATTTGTTGTTGTTTACCACCTATTATCTGATTTCCACAGCACACATCTGGTAGCTGTCATTAAAAATGGTTAGGATATGCCCTGACGAGAGCAAACATGATAAAAGAGAGATTAAATGACTAGGATTCACATTTCTTACAGCTGTCAGAAAGTGATTTATCTAAGTCAGCTGTCAAGATGTGGAAACAGGGCTTATGGTCCATGAACTTTATAACCAACCAGAAGAACAGAAGTATGATTTAGAATGGAGACAGCAGAGAAATTAAAATTTATATTTTTTTCTCTCAACTTTCTTAAATATATAACTAAAGCAAAAAAAAACAAAAAAACCCCAAACCCAGAAAAACTGAATCAGCTGATAGAAACCAGAAACATCCAAGCAAGACACTGCAGTGTGTCATGTCAGACAGAAGCACACACACACACACAAAAGCCAAACCAGCTGGTCAGGAAGCGGAGCCAGAAGATTCTTCATCAAAGAAACTTAGAGCGGGTATATGTTCTCGTCAATCACAGCCATGCCAAATCTGTAAACAGCAAGTCTGAAACTGCAAAATGGATATGGGGAGGGGAGGTCTTTCCATTCTAACAGATTTATATGGATACATATATACCCTTTCATGAACTAGTCCATATTCTCCGGCACATGATAACAGAAAATGAGCAGATGCCTAGAAGCCTAAACTTATTTAGTTCTTGGTATACTTGGCTTATAGTATACTTAGCATACTTTATATCTGGTTATTTCTGCTATGTACAGTGTGAGGATGGGGGCCTGACACGCAACTGGACTCAGACATGATTTAGCAACTGAACAACAACAACAAGCTCTCCTTATGCTTGCCTCACACAGTTTTCTCCAGAAATTCCCAATCTGTATTTTGGGGCTCTCCTAGCCAGTCTGTCTGTACTGATATATATTTTAATCACTTTTATTGCTTATGCATTATATAACCACCTGAGTCTCCCACAGAGGAAAGCTCTAACCAATATAAATAATGCAGTTAATGTCCATTATCCAGATACAGGTAGTCCTAGACTTACCGCAGTTCATATGGTGCCCATTCAAAGTTACAACATCACTGAAAAAAATGACTTATGACCGTTTTTCACACTTACTGTTGTAGCATCCCCATGATCATGGGATTTACATTCAGATGCGCGACAACTGACACACATTTATGACGGTTGCAATGTCCAGGAATCATACTGTGACCTTCTGACAAGCAAAGTCAACGAGGAAATCAGATTGACTTAACAACCCTGTTATGAATTTAATAACTGCACAGGTTCACTTTTAACAAACGTGGCAAGGCCTTACTTCATTAATTTCACTTAATTTCACTCAACAACATAAACTTAGGCTCAATTGTGGTTGTTAAATCAAGGACTACCTCTATGCTAATGTCATAACAACAACCACCTCTTCTTACACTTGCCCCCCCCCAACAGAATTCTCTAGAAAATCCCAATCAGTGGGGCTCTCCTATGTCTATGTTGATATACATTTTTAATCACTTTTATTATTTCTGCATTAGGAAAGCCCAGGTCTCGCAGAGAGGGAAGTTCTAACTGATTTCAATAAATAATGCAAAATCATGGCCATTATCTCGATCAGAAGCCTCCAAACTTGGCAACTTTAAGACCTGTGGACTTCAATTCCCAGAATTCTCCAGCTGTCAACTCCATAAAATATTTCTATGGTTGTTTTAAAGTTGCCAACAGAAAGGGGGGGGGGGGNAAGGGGGGGGGGGAGGCATTTGAAAGAGCAGTGTGGCAGCTTGGAAATATCAAGTGCATTTCTTACATAATTTTTCAGAGATAATGATCAGGTGGCTGAAGTTTCTGCCGGGAACATTCTAACTGGAGAGCATGATTGACGACTCTTGACTATGGATGTGTCCCATTGGAGAATATGAATTACAATACACCCAGGGGGTAGGGGAAGACCAGGGTCAAGGGTGACAATGAATGATGCATCTCAAGAGTCAGCTAAACCCAGGCAGTGCCCGTCATGTTAACTCCCAATAAATCCTTTTGAGGTTTTGGAAGTTTGGCTTGACACTCATGATTTAATTGGGTTAACTGCCGGAATCCTGACATTAGCCAGCATAGCTGACTAGAGAATCCTGGGAGTTGAAGTCCACAAGTCTTAAAGTTGCCAAGTTTGAAGACCATTGTCTCCAAATGGGGAGACCCCAACACTTTTAGGGATCCTGAGTATATTCTTGGAAAGAGGTGGAGATTTTGGGTGGAAAGGGAGAGAGAAACAAGATTCCACCATGGAAGGAAGCAGGAAAACGCCCTCGCCCCACTCCATGGGCTCCTCCCACTGTCACTCCAATCCAGAAACGCCAATAAGGAAAGCGTTCAGCGCTGAAGTTCCGCCCACACGTATCACCCACTCTCAAGGGCGCCTCCTGCTGACAGGGTCCCCCACCCCCACTAGCCACGCCCACCCGCTCCATCAATCTCGCCAGGAGGCGGGATTTTCTCGCCCTCCACCACCAATCGAAGCCCGGCCGTATTTTTCCCGACGGGCGTCACCCAGGATACTCTCCATGTTGGACATGGCGGCGCCTCAGGTGCGGGCCTGGCTCGAACGACGGGCGGAAAACAGAGCGAGGCCGCTCGGTTTCGGCGACCTGTTGGGGCTCCTGGTCTTTCCCTCTCAGCGGCGGGCTTCCTGCTTCCGTCTCCGCCCGGCGAGCTTCACTCCCCGCCTCTTCCGTCAACATCACGGTCACGCGGAGCTCGCCGAGCAGGAAAAGAGAAAGCGGTGGTTGAGAGGATTGGCTGGAGCGCATGCGTACAACGGGAGCGCCGTCTTTGGAAAGAGGCGCGAGGCTCCTCCTCCTCCTCCCAGCTTTCTTCAATGGCGTCACCGGGAAGGGAGGCGGTTGCCCCCTGTCGGGAAGAAGCGGCAACTGCAGGGCTAGGACGCTTCTCAACCGGGTATATTAACGTTGACAGGCGAGAGTTCTCATCATCCCCTGCCAAGTAGGCTCAAGATGGGAGATGTAGTATTTCGCCTCCGGGAAGGAGCCTTGGACGAGCGAGGCAGGAAACTGGCGTTTCCAGATTTAGGGGAATTCACCCTCCTAACGTTCCTGATTAATAGCCATTTGATTCATCAGATACATGAAGGGTCTCCAATTTGGCACGCTTAAGACGTGTGGACTTCAACTCCCAGAATTCCTGAGCTAACATGACTGGAGGAGGAATTCTGGGACTTGAAGTCCACACGTCTTAAAGCTGTCAAGTTTGAAGACCCCTGAGATAAAGAAATGTTCTGCACAACACTGGACCTTAGCACGATCTCCCACCTGTCCTTCCCCAGTGGGGATTTGGGGAGTTAAAATCTGTATCCAACCATTTGGAGAAAAGCAAGGGAAAGAAAATTAATTAGCCTACCTCATCACTGCTCCCAGACAGATCTGCAGAGTTCTTGGTATAGATCGTACACCTGTGTCTCTCAACCAGAGGCCTC
This sequence comes from Laticauda laticaudata, assembly GCA_004320025.1. NCBI lineage: Eukaryota > Metazoa > Chordata > Lepidosauria > Squamata > Elapidae > Laticauda > Laticauda laticaudata. The sequence continues at coordinate 35,953 of BHFT01015554.1, forward strand.
TAAACTTGGCAAGTTTAAGACTTGTGAGCTTCAACTCCCAGAATTCTGTCCAACCACCTATTGGCATTTCTGGATTGGAGTGACAGCAGGAGGAGCCCATGGGTTGGAGGGAGGGTGTTTTCCTCCCTTCCTTCCATGGTGGAATCTTGTTTCTCTTGCCCTTTCCACCCCAAATCTCCACCTCTTTCCAAGAATATTCTCAGGATCCCCAAAAACGTTGGGTCTCTCTATTTTTTCTTTCCTGAAGGATTGGACCAGTGTTTCCGAAGGTTGGCAACTGAAACTTTAAGACAGGTGGACTTCAACTCCCAGGATTCCCCGAGTTTCAGAAACACATGGGCTACAACTACCATAATGCCCAGCCAATTTAGGGCAGGTGTGGATGACCCCTGAGACTGCTCAAACTTTCTCAGGCTCTCATTGGAGAGAGCAAAGCCTCTATACTGATGCTTTTCAAAGCTTTTTTTGGGTTATGCTAATAGTTGTGTATCGGGGTCCCCAAACTTGGCAACTTTTAAGATATGTGAACTTCAACTCCCAGCTATGCTGGCTGGAGAATTCTGGGAGTTGAAGTCCACAAGTCTTAAAATTGCCAAGTTTGGAGACCTCTGCGCAGTTTTAACCTGAGTGGGCTTCAACTCCCAGGATCGCCCAGAATGCTGGGAGTTGAAGCCCACCTATCTTAAAAGCTGCTGAGATTGAGAAAGCGACTGTTCTAGGTGACTATTAGCTCGACTGAACAAAAATTAGGTTCCCCTATTTTTTTTATTTAGGGAGATTACTTCCACGTAGCTTATGCAAAACAAATTATCTTTTTTTCCCCCAAAGAAGTAAGAGCATCTGGTTTA
>BHFT01015555.1:0-33243 GCA_004320025.1 Laticauda laticaudata
GGATGGCAAGCTTTTTTGTCCGTTTTACATCCTCTTTGCATCCGTTGGTGCAGTGTGACAGGGGCTTAAGTGTGAAAGATGGTCATAACTCACTATTTTCAGTGCTGTTGTAACTTCAAACAGTCACTAAATAAACTGTTGAAAGTCAAGGAGAACCGGTAGTGGAAATTTTGAGTAGTTTGAAGAACCGGCAAATACCATCTCTGACTGGCCCCTCCCCCATCTGTTCTCTGCCTCCTGAGTCCCAGTTGATCGGCTGGGTCTTCTTCTGTTGCCCTGCACAGGAGAACGGAGCTCGAAAGCAGGTTAGTGGGGTGGGAAGATAATGGGGATTTTGCAGTAATCGTCCCCCAGGCGTGGGGAGGGAATGGGGATTTTGCAGTATCCTTCCCCTGCCATGCCCACCAAGCCACGCCAACAGAACTGGTAGTAAATTTTTTTTAATCCCAATCACAGTCATCGCTGAGGGCATGATTGTGCCAAAACCCAGAAACAAGTGTCAGGTTTTGGCACAACGGTCATAAATCATGTTCACAGGACTATTAGATGGTGCAAATGGGTATAAATACATATGTGTTACCAAGGGCCCAAAGAATGCTGGGTTTTGCTGACTGTGGGAACTTCAGATCTGGGTCGTAAGTCTCCTTTTTTCAGGTAGCTTGTAACATTGAACAGTTGCTTAGCGACCAGACATAAGTCAAGGGCTATTTACAACCTGGATGCGATTCTTTGCAAAGCTAGGATTCTATGTGGCCAATTTTCCAGAATGTGCTGTCCTCTGTAAAATAAGATTTCTGTTCCGTCCGGAAAAACGCGAGGTAGACCGGGTTCCAACAGGAAAAGTCTTTATTTCAACAGTTAAAGTGAAAACGGAACGGTTTGGCTCTTGCCGCGGCAGCCTTTATATACGGCTTGCCTGCCGGCTTGTAGCCAATGACGGTTGTTTGATTTAGCCGCCTTTTGGCAGCTCTTTTGGATGGGTTCCTCGTGAACCAATCCCTATGCCGGCTTTTCTAGCCAATCACAATCGAGGATTTTGGAGTAAACTATTTTATGCAGAACAATTTCGATCTTCTATTTCATTTCTATTGGAAGTGACACAATCCTGTCCCTGCTATCCATCAATTTTAATCAGGGGTAGGATTCAAAAATTAGCCATGGTGGGCGTTGCTTTCCAGGAAGCTCATTTTTTACCCTCCCCAGGCTCCAGAGGCTTTCCTCAGGCCTCCAGAAGGGCAAAAATAGCCTTCCCCCGGGCTCTAGAGGCCCTCTGGAAGCTGGAAAGAGGCCCATTTCTGGACTTCTGGAACTTCCAGGGGGGCTGTTTTTCACCTTCCCCAGGTCCCAGAGGTTTCCCTTGAGCTTCTGGGAGGGCAAAAACACCCTCCCCTGGGTTCCGGCCCTCCTCTGGAAGCTGGAAATAGGCCCATTTCCAGCCTTCTGGAACTTCCAGGAGGCCCGTTCCTGCACTTCCCGGCATCCAAAATGGACTCCGTGGAGACTCCTGGGAGGAACGGGGCAGGATGGGCAGAGCCAGAGGGTTGGTTCAACTGCTGGTTTGGCGAACTAGATATAAAATTAACATCTGGTTCTTCTGAACCGGTCCAAACCGGCTGAATCCCACCCCTGGTTTTAATCCCCCCAAACAGCCATTTTGCCACCTTCAGCAGCTTCTCTCATAACATCTCCCAAATGTCACTGCGCTCCAGTTTCTTCATGCTCAATTTCAACAAGCGAGCATGGTTCACCTTTAATAAACCTGTGGAAGAGAAGAAATCATGCTTGTGAGCTTCCAATTTCCAGTTTCTTTCTGACGACATTCAAGGTGTTAGCCATCACCTTTAAAGGCCGATATGGCACAGTACCAGGTTATCTGCAGGACCATCTTGTCAACCTGGGCAGATAGAGTAGGCACACTCCTAATCATAATCTTCTTTTAATGACCCCATAATTCCTTGTGGAATGGAGTCTGGGCAAGTGAATGGAGCTGAGTGTTTACTGGCTGGATGCCCTTCCTGTTGCCAATGTGGAGTTTATTTTCAGCAGATAAATTCTCATTAACGGGCACACTCCTAATCCTTTCCCCTAAATATTGCCATCTGACAGGACATAGGAAACAGACCTTTTTCCGTGGCAGCCCCTCTCCTATGGAACTCTCTGCCCTCTGAAGTCAAGCAGGGCTCCACCCTCATAATCTTCTAGCTTGGAAGAGCTGGCTTTCCTCCCAAAATGCTCAAAGAAGATTGGATAGTTGCACATTAAAAGGTTGACCTTGCACCAAGTTTTCATTGTTTTTAATGTTTAAATCTGCTTAGTTTTAAGTATGTTTTTATATGTCCTGCTCCTTTTCGACAAGTAAGTGATGACAGGAATGGAGTTTGCATTGTAACAGTGTGATGCTGCTTTAGTTATTACAAACACACACACACACACACACACACACACGCCTTGCAGATCCTCTGATTTAAAGCATCTATATTTCAAATGTTAAGCAAATTACAAATTACTTTAAAGCTATTCCTCACACTTATCTCCAAAGTTGTCCCTAGAGGTCCACCAACATTTCTTTCTTTTTTTAATTTGTTTATTCAAAGTTTCAAAAAAAAATTTTCAAAAAGAGAAACATGTTCTCACATTTTGCAATGTTTTCATAACAGTGTACATATCTATTAGTGTCAATTAAAGTCATTTGCTACAAGTAAATCTGTAAATTATTTCCTAAATCCTTATTTATGCTATTATTACATTATAATACAATATTTATTTATTTATATTACTTTACATATATACATAACTATATATACATTTATCCTTATTCCTAGTTTTCCTTAGTATTTCTTTGTCATTTTCATTAGATATCTTTACTTCTTTTTTATTCAACCATTTGTATCATATATTCCATATTGGAATGAAATCTCCCTCTTCCTTATTTTTTAATAGCTTAGTTAATCTGACCATTTCTGTGCATTGGTGAATTTTATTAATTACTGCCAGAACTGTGGATACCATTGTTGATTTCCAATTTCCAATTTCCACTGTGATGATATGTAATGTTAGATGCTGGTGTTTTTTGTTCCATGTTGGTTCTGACATTCCCAATAAGAAGGTCTCTGGGTTAAATTTAATCTTTAGTTTTGTTATCTTTTCTAGCCATACCTGTATCTTAAGCCAGTGCTTTTGCGCTTGAGGACACGCCCACCACATGTGAAAATACATTCTCTGGCTATAGTTGCACTTCCAACATTTAGGTGACAGATTGGGGAACATTCTAGCTAATCTTGCTCGTGGGAGATGCCAACGATAGAACATTTTATAAAGATTTTCTTCATATGAAACTGATAACATCAATTTATAATTAGTTTGCCATATTCGTTCTCATTGTTCTAATTGAATATTGTGGTCACAATTTTTGGCCCATGTTATCATATTCTCCGCCCACCAACATTTCTAAATACCTTTTCACTTCTGCAGCCTGGATGCTTTCTTTCTTTCATCTTTAAAAATCTTTCTTTTGTTCCTGAAAGAGCCCCTTTTGGCTTTGGCAAATGGTTCTGTGCTGAAGTTTAGGTCTCTTCTTTTCTTTTATTGTGGTCTTGTGTTCATATTCCAGGCATCTTTCATAGCTTTTTCCTATTTGTTTAACTCTTTGTTCTTTTTGACAATGCTGGTCTCACTTCTGAGTTTCTCCCCAATTCCAGCAGCTGCCTTCTTCTGTTGCCTAGGTAACATCCTTCCTTCTCTCACTTTCTGCTTAGGCTGGTAAGAATCCATGCAGCCCCTAAGATCTTGGCAGCCTTAAACTTTATTTGTTTTCAAGATTTATTAGTTGGCTTCCCTGATTTACATGCTGCCTTTCGGCTTGAAGGACACAATCAAGGTAACCTTGAAAGCAACTCCCCCTCAACACACAAGCATAATTTTAAAAGCCTTTTTAATTATATCAAATTGAAGATTCCCTTCAGTCAATTTGATGAGAACATAGATGGAATAACTGGGTTAGAAGGGATCTTGGTGATCTTCTAATCCCACCCTCTGCTCAAACAAGAGACCTTATGCCATTCTGGACAAATGGCTGTCCAGTCCCTTCTTGAAAAACTCCAGCACCCACAACTTCTGGAGACAAGATGTCCCACTGATTGATTGTTCTCACAATCAGGAAATTTCTTCTTAGTTCCAGGTTGGATATTTCTTTAATGATCATCCACACATACTTCTTCTCCTATCCTCATGAGTTTTCTTCGCTTCGCTTCCCTTCTCTTCAACAGCTCCTCAAGTACTGGAAGATCGCCACAACCAGAAACACATTCCATGCATACCTTCTTCAAGGTTGTATCCCAGGCTACCGGGACCAAGCTCAGAGGCCTTGATCTCTACAGCCCCCAAAGTGCTCCATTGGGGAATGTGATTTATAACACACACTGGAGGAAGGGGAGAAACAGGGTCATCGATGGGCCATAAATTACATGAGGCAGAGCTGACTTCATTTGGGTATGTGCTGACATGTTACTCCTAATAAATGATTGGATTTATTTTTTTTTGAAACTTGGCTCGAGGCTCATGGTTTAATTAGGGCATCCATTGGAACCCTGACAACAACTATCATGTCACCCCTAGTCCTTCTCTTCATTAGACAAGACATACCTAGTTCCCTCAATCATTCATTTGCTTGCTTCTTGTATTTGCTGATAAAGGGGTACAGGAAGTCCATGATGAATGGTTGAAGAAGCTAAGTATATCTAGCCTTTCAAAGAGAAAGACTGGTGATGACATGATAAGTCTTCTAGTATTTAAGGGGTTGTCACAGAGAAGAGGGGATTGACTTATTTTCCAAAGGGCAGCTTGTTAAAGAGAGCACCAACCTAGAAGTTAAGGAGAATGTTCTGACACTGAGAACAGTCAATCTGTGGAACAGTTTGCCTTCCGGAGTTGTGGGTGCTCCATCACTGGAGGTTTTCAAGAAAAGATTGGACAATCCTTTGCCTGGAATGAAATAAAGTTTCCTGCTTGAGCGGGGAGTTGGACGAGAAGACCTCCAAGGTCCCTTCCAACTCTGTTATTCTGTTAAATTGGGGATTACCTATATATTTTTTCCAGAAGTCTACATTAGAGCATCGTATGGCTTCAGAAACTCATAGACTCATGGAATTCTTTATTGGCCAAGTACAGTTGGACACACAAAGATTTTGTCTTGGTGCAAATGCTCTCAGTATACATAAAAGAAAAGATATATTTGTCAAGAGTCAAGAATCATCAGGTACAATACTTAATAATAATAATAGTCAGAGGGTACAATAAACAATCAAATCATACTAGGAAGCAGTCAATATAAATCATAAGGATACAAGTGACAAAGTTACAGTCATACAGTCACAAGTGGGAGAGGATGGGTGATAAGGAGTGATGAAAAGATTAACAGTAAAAGTAGTGCAGATTTTGTAATAGTTGAACAGTGTGGAGGGAATTATTTGTTCAGCAGAGTGATCACAAAAGGTCACTTATCACACACAGTCTATAGCGACACGTAAGTGTGGGTTGAATAACTGGAGGAGGAATTGCCTAACAAGAGCCTTTCTCATGCAGATTGGCAGACTTCCATAGACCACACAGTGTGCTCATTCTCTCACCAATAACACAGCAAGTCTAAATGCTGTTGACTGATGGGGAAATATGGAGAAAGCTATGAGTTCAGTCTGCATCAGCAGCTTTGAAGGATGTGTGGTGAGAAGCAACCCTGGTGTCACTGCAGGTCCTGGCTAAAGAGATGAAAAGCAATGTATCAACCACATTCCCATCTACAATTTCCACATCAGCCAGTTTTGTTGGTTGGCTAATGTGTTTGGGCACTATTACATCCAGAAGGAACCTCTCCCCATTGAATTCCAATGATGGCTTGTAACCGGGATTGGGCTGCTGAGTGGGTTTGCAGGCGTTTGGGAGAGCCTCTAGCTAAGATTCTGCACAGTTTGGAGAACTCCCAAATCCCACTCCTGGCTGGCTCTGCCCACCCTGCCCCTCCCCTCCCAGGAATCCCCACGTGGCCCGTTTTGGATGCAGGTAAGTGCAGGGTGTGTACGGAGGCCCAGGAAGGGTGAAAAATGAGCCTCCTGGAAATTCAGAAAGTTTCCCACTTCCAGAGAGCCGCCAGAGCCTGGGGAGGTTGTTTTCACCCTCCTGGAAGCTCGGGGAAAGCTCCAGAGCCCGGGGACTGCAAAAACGCCCCCCTGTGGTACAGAAGGACGACTAGGCCATGCCCACAATGGCCATGCCTGTTCTGTATGCGAAGTGGGTTTTTCCGAACAAAACAATGCCCACCCAGCAACCAGGCAGAAAGCCAATTGTTAAAATTTTTGAAGCCCACCCATGCTTGTCACTCGAACAAAACCTAGACACGAATGCTATTTCCTTTTTATTAAAAAAAAATTATTGAATAAACATTACAAACAATTGGACACAGCACGACTTTCTTGGCCATCATTGTAGCCATACAAGCTATAGTATACAGATACACATAATAGTTTCCTTTTTCTCTTATGTGCTTGCTGCATATTATTTCTATTTACATTTATATACATATTTGCAACCGTTTTTTATACTCATGCATTCGTATCATCTTATTTTTGTCCATTATATTCCATTCTCTTTGGTTTATAAAATGTTAACTTTCATTCCTATAAAGTGTCAAACTTTTCTTTCTTTTTCTTTTATTCTAGCCATTGATACATTTTGCTCCAGGCTTCATAATACTCTGTCTCATGCTATTTCCTCTCCCCATTCAATTACTTGGGTCGTTGAAATTTGGGCAGCAGCTTAGGTAACTATGATCATGTTTGTATTGAGATGTGAAACCTGGAACCACACTGTTTGCCAAATGAGATTTTTTTATTTAAAAAATAAAATTGGAGAGGAAATTGAATAATGAAACTATAAGGTATGTTTAACTGATATGGTGGTTGACATTAGGAGAGAATATTGAAATGTTGAAAATAAGCAATGAAGTTGTGATTTACTGTGAATATGTGTATTAAGAGATATTATAAACTCTACTTATACGAACATGCATGATACATTTATGCCACACTGCTAATGTATTGTTGTGTTTGTATATTGAAATAAAAAACTTAATTAAAAAAAAAAAGAAATTTGGACAGCAGAGGGTAAAAAACACTCTCTCAAGCTATAAAGAAGGCCTTGGCAGAAGAAGGTTCAGTTGCTAGCGAGATCTTCTCAGTTTCCATTCTCTGTGATGAGCAATGACGACCCTGTATGTTTTGTTATCTTTTGGAGGAAATGAGAAAAGCCACCGGCTTGGCTCCAACTTCATCAATGCGGCATTTGGCATTTTGGAAATGACCGTTTGTCCACATTGCATCTTTGATCACAATCTGCCAGGCTGCAGGTTTTGGGGAGAAAAAGATTGAAATGAAACGAAATGAAATGAAGATGAAGGTTAGCAAAGGATCAAACTACTAGTAGTGGGAATTAGGAGTTAGCCTGCAGTCTTTGGTTTTGGAATTGCTCAGAGATAATTTCCCTTTTCCTCCAATTTATAACACACAGCTTTTTGTAGATCATATTGAGAGTTTTGCAGTGACAATTCAGTGCCAGAAAAGTAAACACAGATGGCTGATGTTTCATTTAACATCTTTATAAACATAAGATCTAAAATGTTTGGTCAACATCTAAAGAGGTTGTACCTCGTTTGAGTTACAGAAACATGTTGCAAGTTCAGAGCATACCTCCAGTCTTCAGCAAGCAAGCAAGTTAGTTTCATCTTCAATAGACAGATTCAGAGCTTAACATAGCTGCAGAGTTGCAGAGCTCAATACAGAGCCATGCCTAAGCTACTTTTAGTCTTAGTTTCCAGCCTAGGCAAATTCTAGTTTCAGTTTCCAAAACAGTCCTCATTGGCTGGTTTAGTTGCTATGACTATTCATTGACTGACCTTGTTACCAAGCTCTATTCCAGTTCATGAATATACTCTGACACGTTCTTCATGTCTTTAGCCTCCAGCCCCCTCATCATCTTTGTTGCTCTTCGTATCTCCAACTTCTTTTAAAAAAGGATTAAATCCTTATGACATATTGACAGCGCCTTGTGTAGCACAATGAAGTATCTAGAATGCAAAACTTTAGATGGCTATAAGGTAGCAACTCAGATGCAACACAGAAATATTTTATTCATTTTTTCAAAACTTTTATGCAGCTGCCCATCTTACACTAAGCCATAGTTGTCTGTTGACTTTCTCTATTGAGATATCAGCAAGAAGAAGATATTACCCAGTTTAGACAATTTGTCATGGAAACTCAGACTTATTGGATTATTTAGGATCCAGACCATCTTAAAATCAAGAGATAGTCCTGCTCATTTTTATTCCATTGCTCAAAAGCACACAGGAGATCCAGAAGCATTTGGTCCAATTAGCTGCTCAGCCCTGCAGCACAAACTTTCAGCATTCCAAATAATTTTTGGACTGAAATCCAATTTGGATAAAGATCACTGCTGCTCAGGAAGGCCTGAAGGTAAAATCAATTTTCAGTTTGATTAACCTGAGATGGATAAGCATTCAAGAGTGGGTGATATATTGCCATGCTGCAAAGGTGCCAGAGTCCATGAATCATGCATGAGCAACCATTGGGAAAAATATATCTATTGACAAAGAGAAGACTATGTCCATGATTTGCTTTCTGGCAGGGTTTGTGAGCAGATAGAAGATCACTATTAGCACCTGAAATAAGAATCTGGAATGAACTAATATTATTCTTGAGAGGATAAGATAGGGATGAGTCTCCCTGGGTGCTTTTATCGTGCATAAATACCTCATTATACATCTGTGAGCTAGTAATTGCAATAATTGTCCATGTGTCAAAATGAATAAACTGGAGGTACAAATAATTTGAAGAGCTGTTTTTAAAATGTTGTTAGCTTAGTAATATGTTTTCCGCTCTTCTCTTGATTCACTGTAAAATTCACAACCAAATCAAGGAAGCTCTAAGGTCCCTCATCATGTTTTGTGCATTCCAGTTTATAGAAAGTAACCATTTGCTTTCTTCTACATATTCTGAACACAGTTGTAAGATTTACAGAGGAATCTTCCACTTCGTCCTCGGTGTAACATTTCACCAGGGGTGGGTTTCAAAATTTTTAGCAACGGGATCTCTGCCCGGTTACTGGGTGGGTGTGGCCGTGGTGGGCATGGCCTAGTCAGCCTCCTGCACCACGGTAGAGGGGCATTTTTGCCCTCCCCAGGCTCCAAAGGCTTTCCTTGAGCCTCCAGGAGGGCGAAAACAGCCTCCCTGGGCTCCGGNGGGCATTTTTGCCCTCCCCAGGCTCCAAAGGCTTTCCTTGAGCCTCCAGGAGGGCGAAAAAAGCCTCCCTGGGCTCCGGAGGGTCTCTGGAAGCTGGAACTAAGAAACGAAGTGAAAGTAAATATGGCGTTGGCCGAAGTCGTTTTGAAGTTGACAAAATCAATCAATCCTCAAGGAAATCAACCCTGACTGTTCTTTTGGAAAGATAGATCTTGAAGCTCAAATACCTAGGCCACCTAATGAGAAGAGAGGACTCCTTGGAGAAGACCCTGATGTTGGGAAAGATGGAAAGCCAAAGGAGAAGGGGATAGTAGAGGATGAGATGGTTGGATGGTGTCATCAACACAACAGGCATGAATTTGGGCAAACTCCAGGAGATAGTAGAGAGCAGGGGGGGCTGGTATGCTATGGTCCATGGAGTCACAAAGTGTCAGACATGATTTAGCAGCCAAACAAGAGCAACAATATTAAAAAAAATCAACCTCTATGGTCCTCCTTAGCACACATATGGATTGTTTGATGGTTTCGTCTATGAGTCATGACATATGATACACGCTCTCTTTCTCCCTTGCCATCTGTTTCATATTTTCAGGTTCTTAAAGGTCTGTAGAAACAGAAGGTCTGCATCTCGGATGCATCAATCATGCCTTTCACTCATATGGAACTTCCATGGATGAGTGCTTCTGCATTATAGGACAGGTAGAACATGGTCACCCAAAAATAAAGCTATTTCTGCAGGTGGACTCTGGAAAAAACAAAGGTACTGTTAGAGGTGTACACTTTTTTAAAAAGAACTCAACAATTGGATGCAATTGGAATGATGCATTTTTACTGAGATGAACAGAATGTCAAAAGAACATTGAATGCAGTGCAAGCAGTCCTCGATTTAATAATAAATAAATCATTTTTATAAATTTTTTATAAATTTTTATTAATAATATTTTTATTAATTTTTATTTTTTATTATTTTTTATTTTTTTAATAATATTTATATATATTTTTATAATAATAATATATATGTATATATATAAATAATATATATTTATAATATAATATTTTTATAATAACATTTTTATTAATAATAAATAAATAAATCATTCATTTAGTGACTATTCAAAGTTATAACTGCACTGAAAAAAAGTGATTTATGACTGGTCTTCACATGATTGTGACAGGATATACACAGTCACATGATCAAAATTGGTGGTCATACATTAAGGATCAACTGAACTGTATGTTGTGGTTCACTGGCAACAGGTGCAGAGAGCTGATGTCTCGGAGAGCGAGGACTTGGATGAGGGGCCTGTGTGTGATGCAGGGATGGGGCCAGGACTATCAGAGAGTGGAGTGATGCCTTCAGAGATTGTGGAGGCTGGCAGCAGCGATGAAGAGGACCCCAAGGAACCTGTGCCCAGTGCGCATGTGCGCAGGGCTTCTCGAAGGAAACAGCAGCTGAAGCAGCACAGGAGACTCAAGAGTAAGGCTGCAAGGTTTTAGCCCCTCCCTTAAGGGATAAAAGCCAGCCCTCAGAGGTGGGATTCTTTGCAGGAAGCAAAGAAGTTCTTGCACTTCAAGTCTTGTGGAAGTTTGGACTATCCTGGTTTGTGTTTAGAGACTTTTGGTTTTGATTATTTCCTTGCAATTTAATCTAGTGTTCTTGGCAGCCTTGCACAACCTTGGCAAGGCTTGTTCTTATCTGGGACAATTAATTTTTAATAGCGTTTCACTTAATGCTTCTCTGTGAATGAACAGAATTCACAGAGAAGCATTAAAAAGATTTTGCTTTTATCTCTGTTTGGTGTTTGTTTGCTTTGAACGAGGCTTGGGTCAGAACACCGTTTCTGCCATTGTTTAAGCAATTCTAATTCAGTAGAACGTCAAAATGCTCACCTAGGACTCAAGTTATGGCCAAAGTCAGAGTATTGGATGGTTCTCAGAGAAATAGAGGAACATATCTGATGGTGTTCTTCCAAAAAGTCTCACTTAGCAACAGAGATTCTGGTTCCAATTGTGGACTACCTGTACATAACCCCTTCATAGAAAATTGCAAAATAGAACACACTTGAGTAAAGGGTGAGAGAGAATACAGTTAATGTCAGGTGGTGCTCCCTTCAAAATCCCAGAAAGACATTTTTAGACTCCATTAATATAGAGTAAAGAACTTTTATTGGAATTCAAGTGGTAGCATCAAAGTAATTCTAGATCTGAGGAATTATGCATGAAAAACATATATACAAAGCAATGGCAATGTTCCCACCCACAACAGTTCAAACTGTCCATCTAATCAAAGATGTACATAATGTCATCTGGGGCATCTTCAGATGGTGATGCAGACATCTGGCCTTTGACCTTGGCCTTTTTTGATAAAGACATGCAGTTGCGCAGTAAACAAGCAAGTAGGCATAAAGTTTTTTCCCCAAGGTATACAGTTCATTCTCTAAAACCTCCAGCACGTTTCCCACACCCACAAAGCCCAATTATTTCCTCCTCCCCCCATTACTATGGCAGCCGAAACATGCAAGAGAAAGGAAAGGAATCTTGAAAGCTGAGTTAACTGGATTGCAAGTAGTCCAAGTTATTTCCCCTCGCTTGCTTTGATCCAGACCTTGACTGAAACTTCCACAATATGTTCCTGAAAGTTGAACTCATTAAACTTCTGTAGAATATTCCACAAGGCACGTAGCCATAAGAGTGAACAGAAGGTCAAGATGAGAGGTCTTCTTGTCTCATTACTGTCTTCACAAGCCTGCACCAAAATAATTTCTCACATAAATAAATGTTATGACATTTGCATTCATTTATGCTAAGCAGACGGAATCAAGTCTGTGTGGATTAAAGTTGGATTGTCTCTGGAAGTGCCTAAGAAGAAAATATCTCCAGAAAAGCTTCATCCTATGCAACATTGTGATTCCAGCTATAGCTAACAATGTGTTCCCATGAAGTCCATCAATCCACAATAGAGATAATAGTTCTCTTTTACTTCTGAACAACTAAAATTAAGAATGCAAGGTTTTATTTCTATATTTACTTCAATATAATATTGTATTTGGACAGCACTTGGACAGAAAATCCCCAGAGAATCCTAGGACTACAAACCGAGGAAGAATTGAGAAGTTGAAAAAGATCCCAGAAGAAAACCATGGGAAACCATTTATGTATGACTGCCAAGAAAATGACACATATGGGTCCACGAAATCATCAGAGGTGAAGCTCAATGTCATCTTGGAAGCCATTTTCTTTGATGCTTCTGGGCTGCCACATTCACTGCCTGGGAAATTGGGAGGGGGATTTCAAGGAACGGTGGAAGATTAGCCACAACAACATTCCTTTCTCAGAAAGTCAAGGACATGTTACTCTGCACCTGGAAGGGAGTGCTTGGGGAAAGTCTCCATTTGGAATGAAGTAATGATTGGACCATGTTATGAACTATTGGGTGCAGGGGTTGGATTTTGGAGTTTCTTTGGGTTAGGGAAAACCCGGAAATCTCAGATTCGGGTTTTCCTCAGAGGCGCCAACATGACATCTCTAATAAAATGAATCTTTGAGAAAATTAAAGTCTCGGAGTATTTTACAAAATTACAGTCTCTTTTAATTTGGAGATTGTTACTTGGAACGCTGACATTAACCTGTATCCCTAAATCTTTAACCAGATCCCCAGGAACCGGGAGCTGTCTGGGGTCCTGAGCCCCAAACGTTGACCGGGTGGTGTGAAGACTCAGGGAAGAAGGTAGAGAAGGCAGTGGCCGAGGAGGGAGCCATGGGGATTGATACAGAGTCCCTCATCGAAATCCTGTACTCTCCCTCTGAAGAAATGGCATGAGCCCTTGAAGTTGACACTCAAATTGAAAAAGGATTCTTATTCAACTGTATTATGTCTTTGGTTTCTGTCTATAGATTTTTTCCAACCGTTTTTTCAATGAAGCATCTCCAGGAAAATTGAGTTGTTCAATTGTCTCCCCATTCTGAGGAGCTTGGATGTAAGATCCTTCATTAGCTCCACCTTCCACCACCCTGAAAGGCACTGTGAGTAGAGCTTTCCAAACCTAGCGTTAAAAGAGATTTGCCAATGTCTACATAGTCTGTAGACATTCTCAGTCATCCAGGTGATGGTTGTCTCAAAGGTGCTTTTTTCAGGAGGCCACTGGACTTTCCTGTTTTTTTTTTCCTTTGAAAACATTTTGTTTCTCATCCAAGAAGCTTCTTCAGCTCTGACAGGACAGTGGGGAATGGAAGGATTGATATTCCTTGCAGACTTTCTGGTTTTTTTTTTTTTTGAAGACATTTTATTTCTTAACTAAGAAGCTCCTTCAGCTCTGACAGAATAGTGAGGAATGGAAGGATCCAACAATAAGTTGCAAGAGATTGTTTTTCTGAAGACAGCAAGTCAAATTCCTTTTCCATGCCTGCTTTGATAGTACTGAAGATTAATAACCCAACCTAATGCATTTCCCAAAAAATTACTTAAATCACGATTGGTCATCCCTTCTCAACGTCAATACTTTAAAATGTCTGGACTTCAAGCTTTCTCAGACTGGAAAGGGGAGTTTCGAAGACTAGTTTAGAGAAAGCTGAAATATACTATTAATCTTTTCTAATATAAGGTGCTGCTCAGATTGAAGGCATAATCTGTCATGTCTTCCAGATATTTAAATACCAAATAAATAAATGACTAAGATCAAGTCTCCCTAGATCAAAATGGATCTAAATAATCACCACTGTCTTTTTCAGCTCTCGAGAGATCTCCATGGGAGGCTGGTGGTGATGCAAGCGGTGACATCAAATGATGGAAATCTCTCAGTGTTGAGCCCCAAGAGCCGGACGTCACTGCTGATAATACCACATTGTTCAGGTGCATCTTTTAATGCCATTAAAGCCAAGCACCAAATGGCAAAGAAGATCAGTCAGTGTTAAGGTCAAAAATGCTAATGGGTATTAACAGCCCATAAACAGAAGACTGTGCTTCTGCATGTTATTAGAGCATCTGGAATGACTACCCATTGAGACAGGAGGAAGCACCATAAAAAAATTAAGAGGCTTGTAATTAAGGGGTGAAAATTTGGTCTATTGATATGACTAACACACTCGGCAGTAAATAGATTGATGATAATTTAATGTGTGATCCCAGAATTGCCACTTATTTTAGGGTGCTAATAGTGCTGGATTTAGGCATAACCACGATCTCTTACATTATGACTTTTACAAGTCTGCTTGTACATTCAAAACACGCACTTCTCTCTTTTTTCTAAAATCCCTTTAATGGACCTATGGTGAGATTGGCAAGAGAAGGGGAACTTTAAATTTCTTAGAATTCATTTTATTTTAATGAGATTTTGATCAGTTTTCTCTGGTTTCCTTCTGAATTATTTCCATAATGGCTTAATCATCTGGGGTACAGCAAACCACGTGCAGAACTTAAAAAGAAAGAACTGCAGACTGCCTGCTCCAAAGTTGTTTCCAGTGGGTGACAAAATTTGTGTATCATCTACACTCTGGTTTTATCTATACCAGAAGGTATCCAATGAACCGTTGAAATTCTGAACACCTGAAGTTGAGGGTCTTAAGAACCTCAACTTCAGGTGTTCAGAATTTCAAGCCATGTTTGGGGACCCCTGGTCTAAACCAATAAAGTTAAGTAATTTAATTTCTTTAATGCCAAAACTAATTCAGCTTTGTGATAAATATACTTGGACCTAGGAATCTCATGGACATGACTACAGATAACGTGGGTGAAGGTTTGTTTTCAGAGCTTGTGGATTGGTTTCTGAAAGTTTTGTCACCAAGATAGGTAACATCTTTAGCAGAGTTTAGGGTATGTTGGTGTTAGTGTCCTTCTGTTTACAAGGGCTTCGTGTGGTCAGTAGGTCTGCTGATGGCTCAGGTGTGGCTGTGTCTCACAACTATCTGGGAAGGAAACAGTTTCCATCACCCTGGCATTCTGCACTGCTTTGTAGATTTGTAGCAGAGGTGGCAGTCAGCAGGTTCTGACCAATTCTGAAGAACCGGTAGCGGAAATTTTGAATTGTTCGGGGAACTGGCAAATATCACCTCTGACTGGAGATTTTGCAGTATCCTTTCCCTGCCATGACCACCAAGCCATGCACACAGAATGGGTAGTAAAAAAAAATAATAATTCCACCACTGATTTGTACGGCTTACCAAATGAAAGCTATGAGCCCATGCTTCTAGCCCCACAGATTCTCTAGTTCCCTAAAAACCAGCCTTTTTCAAGGTAAAACAATCAGGGCATAATAAAACTTAATTGTTGGATTATATTGGATGACATCTTCACATCTCACTGTTTGAGGAAGTTGCACAACATTCTCAGAGACTCTTCCCATCCTGCTCACAATCTTTGTGAACTGTTGCCTTCTGACAGAAGATACAGAACAATTAAAACTCGAACCACACATTTTCTGAACAGTTTTTATCCCAGAGCTATAATTGCACTTAACAATGAACTTCAGGACCACCATCAGTGAGCTGTTGGACAGGATTACTTGGTCTGTTGTGTGGATGCTTGTGTGTTTTTAGGGCAGTTGGGAATTTTGCCGGTTTGGGGATTGTCAAGTGTCTGTGCATATTGGATCTGGTCTCTGGGTGTTATGTGAATTTTGTTGTATGTATACTGTGTATATCAGTGGTGGAATTCATTTTTTTTTACTACTGGTTCTGTGGACGTGGCTTGGTGGGCGTGGCAGGGGAAGGATACTGTAAAATCTCCAGTCAGAGATGGGATTTGCCAGCTCTCCAAGCTATTCAACATGTCTGCTACTGGTTCTCCAGATCTGGTCAGAACCTGCTGAATACCACCTCTGGTGTATATATGTACAATAAAGAATTCAAATTCAAATATTGCCAATGGTGAGTGGGGTATTTCTTGAGTTCCATGGAGAATCATGAAGAAAATAACGTCACCATTCATTTCCAAAGCAACATACCTAGTGGAAGGTAAATTTTACATCAAAGGTAGCATTTCTGCAGCTAGCTTTTGTGATGGACAGTAGATCTGAAATAACAGGACTCTAGACTCTCTTTATTATTTATTTTATTTATAGCTCTTCAATCACCTTGGAAACAGAGTAGGTGCTATCAGTTATGACTTTTAACAAAGTTAATTATATCATTAGCAGTCAGCAGTCCCGAACAACTTGCATAAACCTTCCACGGCCTAACTCTATCATTGTTGCTATGGAGATGACCCTTATAATGGTCCTTCTTTTATGGCTCAGAGAAATGATCTAATGGGTGATAGCAAGCTAGTTGAATGTGTGTATGTGTGTGTGTGTGTGTGTCTGTGTCCGTGTCTCTGAAGGCTTTTCTTATAGATGCTAGCTAATGTTTGGCTAAAAATAATCCACTCCTATAGTTAGAAAATTGGAGGATAAAATTTTTAGTAAAAGGAGGGCCAGATAGTTTTTGGAATGTGCCTTCAAACTCAAGAATTACCAGTCAGTCCTGACAATTATGCAAAAGTGTATATACATAAATAAATAAGCTCATCTAATCCATTCCGGGTGGATCAATGTTCAATGATTTTTCCACCCAATTTTCCACAATAAAAATAAATAAATTCATCATGATATAAAAAAGTTATTGAGACTTTAGAAAGAGTGCAGAGAAGAGCAACAAAGATGATTAGGGAACTGGAGCCTAAAACATATGAACAGTTGCAGGAACTGGGTATGTCTAGCCTAGTGAAAAGAAGGACTGGGGTGACATGATAGCAGTGTTCTAATATTTGAGGGGCTGCTACAAAGAAGTGGGAGTCAACCTATTCTCCAAAGCATCTTAGAGTTGGAAAAGGTCTTCTAGTCCAAACCCCTGCTTCAGCAGAAGACCCCATACCCATTTCAGATAAATGGCTGCCCAGTCTCTTCTTTAAAAACTTCCAGTGTTGGAGCATTCACAACTTTTGGAGGCAAGGAGTTCCACTGGTTAATTGTTCCAACTGTCAGGAAATTTCTCCTTCATTCTAGGTTGCTTCTCTTTTCTTGACTATCATACTGGGTCAATAATTATGGGTGAATGATGATCTCAGGAAATCTATTGATTCTGTTTTCCCTCCTATTAGGAACAGAATAGGTTTTCCAGTTTCCTATCAAGTGTTCTGCGAAGCCCGAAGAGAACTCTTTATGAATCGGCAGGCCTATTAATTCATAAAAGCTCTTAATGCCCATTCTACAATGCTAAATACATGAGTTAAAATTCATTATGATTCAGCATCACCAATGACCATATTTATATTCAGCACTACATGCCAATTTGACTAAAAACAGGAGTATTTCTTTATGAACAACCCTTTCTTTCTTACAATGCATGAATGAAGCCCAACTGTGAAAATAATGAATTATGAATTCATGATACTTTCTAAACCCTGTGAACTAATTATGATCACTTCCCTAGCTGAGTTCAAATGGGGACAGATTAACTAATGGTTGAGATGTAAAGCAAGAACTTATCAAATGGCTTGCAATCAGCTGACTTCTGCTCATCTCATTAATATTGTTGACATGTCAGCTTTTCAAGTGTGTCATTTATATGTTGTCTACGCTTAAAACAAGAGTTCAAAGATCTTTCTCCTGATTTAAAATGGAAAGCACTTTTAAAACACAAAGAGTGTTTTTGGCGGGGAAGAACAAGAATACTGGAAAAAACAGGAGTTAGATATTGGAAAACAGATGGATATGATTCATGATATAAGAAAGGCATCTTGAATCGGTTAAAAAAATAAAAAAATATCTTACAACTTTCTGGATTGTTGTCTAGCAACCATTGCTCTGTTGCAGGAGTTGCCAACCTTTTGGACCTCAGGGACCACCAAACTCATAATTTTAAATCCCGTGGACCACTAATGTGAATTTCAATTGATGGTGGTTTGTTGACGTTTTCCCAGAAAGCAGCAGAGACCCTGGGAAAATCCCCCAAAAAGTCTGCACGAAAATTCCCCACCCCATTTTCCTACCAATCGATCATTCACAGGATACCGTCTCCAGCTCCATTCCCAGGGGGAGAGAGAGAGAGAGAGAGACTATTGGCTTCATGCAGGGAAAGCAGCAGAAGTCTTTCTTTCTCTCCCCCAAACTCTACCAGAAATGAGTCAAACACTCTGAACAGTACGGCCGCGTCGGAGAACCTCGTCCTACGGAACGTCCCAGGGTTTCTGTCATTTCTGGCAGTTTGGGGAAGAGAACAAAAAAAGACTTTTGCTGCTTGCCATGCATGCAGCCAAAAGCAGAAGAAGAAAGAAATGGAAAGAAAGTAGCCTGGTGGCCAGGTGAAGTGCGTGTGGCAAGCTCCCCCCCTTTCTCCCCTCCCCTCACTACCTTGTGTTGTTCGCAATGTAAGCAATGCAAGCCTTGTGTTCCCGTGGGCCATGTGGGCAGCACAGCCTTGTGTTCCTATGTAGCCTGATTTTGGGGGGAGGGGTGCTTTGGGGGTGACAGTTCTCTGTGCACTGCCAAAATTTTCTTGCAGACCACCAGTGGTCCCTGGGCCACTGGTTGGCGACCACTGCTCTATTGTGTATTCTTTGCTACCTTCATTACATGAAGACCCCTAATAATGTTTGAATGAGTTATTAGTGAGAAAAAAACATCCCTGTATGCACCTCCAATTTAAGGGGTGTATATGCAATTCATAAGAGCTTCAGAAACATTATATGATAGTGGAAAATAATCTTCTCTTGAAAGTAAAAAAAGAACTGTAAGTTTGATTCCTGTTTCAGTTTGGTCTTCTAAAAGGAACTGTTAAAAGGCACAGAAAGATTAATATGTGTTTACACTTAGTTTCTGTCAAGCATAATGTGTAATAGCATCAGCAGAGAAAGCAGAAACATTGACAGCTGTGTTGGGTTCTGAACGTGTCTCTTCCTCTTTATATAAATAAAAGAGCATATGGTAACATGATGTTTTGAAATCATGATGATGTCTAGAAAAGAACAACTCACAAACTCTGGTATAGAGTGGCTTTCTAAAAAAGATTGAGGATAAGCTCAAAAAGATGTGTTTCTTCAACCAACCAACATTTTTGTGGATGAATTAGGCATTTGCAGGGGTGGGCTTTAAAATTTTTAGGAAGGGGTTCTCTGCCTGGTTGCTGGGTGGGTGTGGCCATGGTGGGCGTGGCCTAGTAACAGAAGGGGGGGGTTGCCCTCCCTGGGCTCTGGAGGCTTTCCTTGAGCCTCTGAGAAAGTGAAAACTGCCTCCCCGTGCTCCAGAGGCTCTCTGGAAGCCAGAAACAGGCCCATTTCCAGCCTTCCTGAACTTCTGGGAAGCCCGTTTTTTGCACTCCCTGAGCCTCCGTGCATGCCCTGCACTTACCTGAATACAAAACAGGCTGTGTGGGGACTCCAGGGAGGGGAGGAATGGGCAGGGCCAGCCAGGAATGGGATTTGGTGGTTCTCCAAACTGTGCAGAATCTTAGCTAGGAGCTCTCCCACCCCTGGGCCTATGTTATATTTAATGTGCTTTCTTGAAGCTAGTATCTTAAGAAGGGATAGCTTACTAAAGGCTTATTAAAGGCTAGGCCCTCAAGAAAAAAAAATTGACCACAAGATATCCCTAATTGCAAAATAAAGAACTAGATATGCTGAAAGGGAGGAGGGGATTTCAAGTAATTTTTAGAGTAGCATAACTTTGTCCTTGCTCCCAAAACTTTGGAATGATATAGGAACACTTTTTTAAAGAATAGAATAGAACAGAATTCTTTTATTGGCCAAGTGTGGTTGGGCACACAAGGAATTTATCTTGGTGCAAATTCTCCCAGTGTACATAAAAGAAAAGATACATTCGTCAAGAGTCAAGAATCATCAGGTACAACACTTAATGATAGTCACAGGGTACAATAAGCAATCAAATCATATTAGGAAACAGTCAGTATAAATTGTAAAGATTCAAGTGACAAATTTACAGTCATACAGTCACAAGTGGGAAAGGATGGGTGATAAGGAGTGATGAGAAGATTAATGGTATTAGTAGTGCAGACTTTGTAAATAGTTGGACAGTGTTGAGGGAATTATTTGTTTAGCAGAGTGATGGCATTTGGGGAAAAACCGTCCTTGCGTCTAGTTGTTCTGGTGTGCAGGGCTCTATAGCATCATTTTGAGGGAAGGAGTTGAAACAGTTTATGTCCGGGATGTGAGGGGTCTGTAGATATGTTCACTGCCCTCTTTTTGACTCTTGCAGTATCCAGGTCCTCAATTGAAGGCAGGTTGGTAGTAATTGTTTTTTCTGCAATCCTAATTACTCTCTGAAGTCTGTTTCTGTCCTGTTGGGTTGCAGAACCAAACCAGACAGTTATAGAGATGCAGATGACAGGCTCAATAATTCCTCTGTAGAACTGGATCAGCAGCTCCTTGGGTGACAAATTCCATGACTATGGAAATCCTTCATTATCCAGGTCATGGACTGTCGCAAAGGTGCTTTTTCCAAAGGCAAACTTTTGGACTTTCTTGGTTTTTTTCTTTGAAAATGTTTTGATTCTTCATCCAAGAAAGCTTCCTCAGTTTTCAAAGAAAACCTCCCCCCCAAAGAAAGTCCAATTGCCTTTTGGAAAAAGCACATTTGAGATAAATTCCATGAACAATTTAAAGAATCAGTTGCACATTCAAAAGACCTTCTTTACACATACAAGGAAATAAAAGTCAGTATGTAATTTGGGGGTGTCCCAAATCCAGGCTTATTAGTGGATGCTCTAATTTCAAGTTGCCCTTTCCAATTCTAGATGGTTGGTTATTGCAGATCCTCATGAACTGGAATAGCTTATCCATAATACTTGATGCAGTAATAATTCCAGAGGTGGATTTTGAAATAATCTCTCTGTGGGCTGATTTTGAAACTGGAAGTGGTCTTGAATGCAACAAGCTGAAAGTCAGGTTAGTAATGAAACTTCCTAGAAGCAGATTCTACTTGTCTAGAAAAAAGTAGCCTCATTTCCAATATACTACCAAGCCAACTTCAAGATGGATCCTTTGCATTGGATTTCTGCACTCTTTAATTTTCTGAGACCTAACTTTGAGCACCAATGTTCTTCCAATTGGGCAAGAACAATTGACAATTGAACAATCTTTTCACTGTCTGTTTCTTCTACACATCCCAGTATAATGTCACTTCTCAAGCTTCTTATGAGAGTTTCTTTGAAATGTACTTAAAAACTGAGTATTAAACTATGCTTGAAAGCTCTCTCCCTCTTCAACTATGATTGGGGGTTGTTCTATTCATTTGCTTACTTATTTTGTTTGCTTGCTCTTTGACAGTTCAGAAAATGCTCTAGAAGACAAATGAACTTTTAAATTAATGTTGTCTGTCATCAGTATCATTCCAGATCCAAAACTATTTGGTGATATCAAATAAATACTGTGACAATGGAAGTGATTGGTTATGTGCAATAGGGTGAAATCTTGATATTTGATACATGGAGCTAATTGGTTGGGAGAGGCTAATGAGGAAGGAAGGAAGGAGTTAAGGAGGGGAAGAGAGGGGAAGGGTAGGAGAGAAGGTGAAAAGGAAGGAAAGGAGTGAGGAGAAAAGAGGAAGCAATATTTATAAACCAGAAGAAATGAGAAAATAGAGATAAAGTCTACATTTAGAAAGAAAGAAGACACTTAGATTAAAAGCAGATCATTTATTTAATGAATGTTCCCCAAATACCCAAAGGCACTAGTCAACATGTAGACTAATGACCTACAAATAGACATGATCCAGTACAATTATTTTAGCATTGCCAGTTGTTGTTGGGGTTTTTTTTTTGCACAACTTGAGATGGAACATCAAGTGAATTACAGCCTTACAATACAATTCCATTCCCAGAACACCACCACATTAGGGTCTAATATTAAGACTAGAAAACATGCTGATCAAATGAGAAATCCTGAGCAGGAGGTACAATTCTGGTCAGATTGAATATGCATCCAATGCTTTACAGTATTTCAGTGCATACTTTTTCATCAGTTCTTGATTTAGTACAGACTCTGGCCAAATGTAAGCAAGGACACATCTACATGGCAAATTCTCAAGCTCTCTCACACAATTAAAAAAAGCATAGTCATAGAATTTCCCAGGCTTCCCAATCAATGTTATAGCATTCAACTAGAGATTCCAGAAAAGAAGCTAATTCTCTCAGCCTATTTCTCCATGCCCAATTTTTTAAAAAAATGCTCAAAATTCTTTTTGGAACAATTTCTAAGAAACTACTTGGAAAACTATTTGCATGATATTCTTTTAACTTGATCCACTTCCTCCAGTGTGCCCAATTATGGATATGGATAGCATTACAAGGCATTAAAAAAGAACTCAGTATCTTTACTCAAGGATAAGCTTTATACAGTAACATTGTTAAGAAAGCTTTTATCAGGCATGAAAAACCAGGTTCACACATGAAGGTCCAATTAAAGTGATTTACTACTAAAAAGCTTATAGATAGGAAACTTTTCAACTCACACATTAGCACCTACTTGGAAGAATCAATGGAATTCAAGGGGGCTTTGACTTAGTTCACTTGTGGCTATATAAGGATTCCAGGCTGGTCCCTCTTTTAACTCCACCCCAGGTTCTGCTACTCCGTCCCCTGCAGCTTTGACAGTTTTATGTTTAAAGAAAAATCAGGATCCTTCTGAGTCAAAAACGATTTTTAAAAGATGAAACAGTAAAAACAAAATTGAAATGAAACCTTGACATTAAAAACCCTCCAGCCAAAAACTCAGAAGTAGATTTGGAATCATAGCCAGTTTTTTTGCATGAGTTGTCCTTGGACATATATGGTTGCAGGTCATCCTGGCCTGGCCAGGATGGAAGAAAAAGGATGCTTCCCTATTGCATTGGAAGAATTCAGTGTGTTGACATGGAAGGATTATTCCCTTAATGAGAGCCTTAAAGGAATGCTGACAAGATGGTTCCTGATTTCTATTTCCCAATGGAAAGTTATCCAATAATCTTTTATAAAATAAAAATCCCTGAATCTTTTGCATTGCAAAATCTCTGTGAAATTTGCAAGGAAGCTTTCCATTCCAATAGCTTCCAGAATGCATAGGAACTCATGTTTTACAAGAGTTGAAAAGCTTCTTCACTGACTTCAGAGTGAATCTCCAGTTTCTCCTTGTCTCTATTAAGTTCTTCTCCATCACACTGAATGTGGAGCCCTTGAGTATATAAGAATCCACTTTATAATGCAAGGATAGCCCAAGCCCTACTTTGTGGACTGCAGGTAACTTCTCATAGTTCACTTCTGCAGTTCCACAGTCCCAAATCCCAGAACTGCAACTTGGTGGTAAGTCACAGAATATGGATGGCACAATTTTTTTTATTGATTTTCAATGGGAAATCAAACAGAATATATATTTAAGCCATATTTTTCAAAAAGTGAAATGGGGAGAGCAGAACAAATATTCCGATCTTCCAATCTCTAGCTGACATCACCACATCAGTGGTCCATCCTCTTTGGCCCTTGGCTACCAAGTACAGTATTCATTAAGTATTATGGACTCTGCTCACAAAAATGTTATCTGCATCCCAATGAAGAAGACCAGCATGTCCTCCAGGCTGTGCTGAATTATAACTCCAGCCAGTACATGCAATAATTATAGGACACAAGGAGATGTTTTTGCAGTATCTGGAAGGGCAAATGCTGTGAACCCATGCTGTACTTTAACCATAAAGTCTTCCAGAATCTCAGGAAGAGGCCTTTCCCACCATAAGCTATGTGATCTTCAAAAATAAATAAATAACTGGAGATGCCCAAATACCCTCCAGATGTAAATCAGGGACTTTTGAGCTATACACAAGAGCAATTTTTTCTCAATCTCAGCAACTTGGAGATATATGGGCCTCAGTTCCCATAATTCCTACTGCTGGTTGGAAGAATTCTGGAGGTTGAAGTCAACAGGTTGCTATGGTTGATCAACACTGCACAAAAGGGTTGCCTTATTTGCATAAGTTCCTCTGAAAGTACTTGTTGAACTTGAAACAAGACATTAGGTGGTCCACAATGGCAGCCTAATGCGTGCATGTAGCTTGTCTACTTTTATATTTAAAAACAGAAAACAAAAACAGCCCATTCTTTTGTTGGATCACTGGAATACAACAAACATATCATTCTGCTCGCAAATGACTCTACAACTTTTAAAAAACTCATTGTGTGATAAAACATCAACATCTTAAATAGTATAAATGTCACAAAGTACATGAAAATACCATAAAATATCTCTCCAATCTTTGACAATTATAACAAAAGAGCTTAAGGATTTCTATTTTTAAAATATATTTATCCCTCTATATATTTATATTAAGAAAGCACTTGGACCTTTACACACATGACCTCACAACATTAGGTTACTTGAAGCTGTAAACTTTGTGAAAGTTTTCTGAAAACAGTGGATCAAAACCAGGCATTCTAAAAAGTATTCATTAAACATATTCCAACACCATTGACTGAATAAAATTTTTACGTAAACATTGAACAAAACATATAGATATTTGCAACAAAAATAACTAATGAAATCTTGTAGATAGATTTGTACCTGGAGGTAATAACATCAGAATCTGGTTGTTACATTTGTTGGGTGGGATGTCCCCCTCCTCAAATATCAAAGAGAAAGCTGACACCAAGTCAATTCACCACGCACATAATGTAATATTGTCAGAAAGGCAATCACAATGGTGCCATCAAATTAGGGCTTGGAGACAAATGTCCAAGCAGAACATGCAAGAGGAAACTGATGCACAACAACAGGTTCATACAGATAATCTATACTGGTAAATCCAAACTCAAAAATTAACCTAAGTGAGCCTCAGGTCCTTCCCAAACAGAGGTGGAAGTGACATCAATGATCCTCACACTTAAAAAAAGTTGATAGGTACTGTAGAATAGTCATGCACAGTAGTTTCACAGTATATACATCTCTGGATGGAAACCCCGCCTCTAACATTACATTATGTGGGTGGTGGAGGATAGGTAAAGTAGTAATGTTCTGCAACACAAACAGGTTTGTCAGTCTATGAATGTATGAACTAAGACATAGATAAGGTGGATCAGCAAGAATTTAGTGTAGAGAGCTATGGAGGCCTTGAAGGCAAAGAGTGAGGGAAGGTAAAACACAGACTTACAAGATTCTGTTCATATAGTTCTAGTCTCTCTGTTAAGTTAGTTTCTTGATCTGATCTTCCCCATAGGACTGACACTTATATAGTATATACTTCATAGCAATGAAGTACTATACCCCTTTCTAAGCTTAGATCCTTCATATCAAATCCAATTGTTTATTCACCTAGCTTAAGACTATCTGACTTGGAGCAATTGTCCAAGGTGTCTTGCAGAAGACTTTGCTCCTTCTCCTTCTTATTATTATCCAGTCTTGTTAACTTCTTTGGGAATGAGGGAGTAAGTGCTGCTTGATGAAGCTCCATGTTTTGATAAATGGAGATGCTTGCTCAGTGCTTGAGTGCCTAGTCTGCAAGCAGCAGATTCACCTCATGGCATCTCCTTAGCAGAAGAGCTCCTGTCCACAACTCAGAAAAGACTATGCAGTCAATTTAGATAATGCCAAATTGAGCTGAATAGACTAACGATCTGATTCAGCATAAATCTGTTTTCTTTGTTCCGGTTTTAAGATGTTGTGTGTATGCAATAACTTGGGCATATGGAAAAACTGGTGATGTTCCATCCAACATATGTCCTAGAACACATCTATCATGTACAATAAGTTATTACTGAATGTTTTTTCTATAACAACACTCAGTATAATCCAAGTGTACAACTGTAAGATTGTACAATTTTCATGCATTGGAATGGAGATTTTATAAGAGCTGTTCTCACCTTTATGTATCCAAGATCAAAAGAGTCATATTTTTTTTTTGCCTTGTAGTTGAGAAGCTCACAAGAGAAAATTGAACATGTACATTTCCTCTGGTGGCTGCATTTCAAAAACGAACAAAAACGAGAATCAACACTGCTGAAAGTATTCCTAAACCTATTGGAGCTTTTAATCAATAACATCTTATAGATATAAAAATATTCTGCTGAGTTTGATTTCTATATATACATCCCAAATAATTTCTCTCTGGAGATGGTCAACTGCTACCTTTAGGTAAGAAATACAAGAATATATCAAGAGATTCAATTTATACCTGAGACTTTTTTTTTTTTTTTTATATTGATGTTCTTCAAACTGTTTAATGGTTTAAACCCATGTGGTGTAATTTCTCATCAAAGTGAACTGAATCACTGTTTCTGTTGGGTTCTATGGAGCGCAGTTCAAAACCTGCTGCTATAGTTGGATAAACTAAAACATAATGACAATATAAAGCTACAAAATGAAACTGAATTAAATGAGTAACTGATAGAAAGCTAGACAATGTGGTTGGCAGACACCAGCAGGTCTTATGGTGTTGATGATATACAAACTGATTCTCAAAGACATAACAATGCATATATATACATAGTAATACTAAAAGGCACACCTTTTCCTGGCTACACTTTCTTTCTAAGTCAAAGATCAAAAGCAAAAACTGAATATATTACATCATCAGAATGATACCCATGAGTACATGGTAAAGTACATGTATTAGGAAGATGCATTAGTTGCAGCTGAGGAAAAGCATCTAGATCTTGGATGCTTTGTTTTCCTTGAACTTTACAAACTTAAACTGGTTTATAATACTTATTTCTTTCTCCCAGGAAAATGGTCTTCTGATTTTGCAAGAACATTTAGAGAAATTCTCAAGATTTTTTTTTTATTACAGGGGGAAAAGTCCCTTCCAATTTTTGTATTTCTGGTGCATCCAAGATAGCCAAAACTGATGATGAAAAAAATGTAAAGGGATTAAGTGTTTTCCTCTGCTTGGTATTCATGGAGAAAATTGCAGTAGGATCCTTCTGATTCATATCACATGAGAAGAAAAATACAGGTAGTGCTTGACTTACAACCGAAGAGACTGTCAGAAACAAAGAGATTGGACTCCATCTGTCAGAAATGGTATAGGGTCTCCCACTTGGGCAGGGGATTGGACTAGATGACCTACAAGGTCCCTTCCAACTCTGATTATCTCTTATCTGTTATCTAACCACTCATTTAGTGACTGTTCAAAGTTACAACAGCCTTGACAAAAGTGACTTACAGCTGCAAGCCACACAGGTCATGTGATCAAAATTCAGGCACATAGCATCCAACACATGCCGTATTTATGGCCGTTGCAGCTTCCTGGGGGTATATGTCATGTGATCACTATGTGATCATGGGATCACTGATCTTGCCAGTTGGCTTTTGACAAGCAAAGTCAATGGAAGGAATTCCTTAATGTCTGCATGATTCATTTCATTGCAGTGAGTCACTTAGCATCCATGTCAAAAGGTCATAAAATTGAGTGTGACTGACCTTGCTTTAGCAATGGCAATGGTGGTCTCAATTGCAGTCATAAGTCAAGGACTTATCTGTGCTTTTAGTTTCAGACAAAGAATCTAATAAGACCAAGGACTAAAGATAAATTGTATGCTTTGGGAGATTAAGAAACAGGCTGTCCTTGCCTGTGTTTAAAAAAAAAATCTGATTTCTAAGAATAAAGCTTTTATTACTGTACATTACCAGGTTTTGATAAACAACTCGCCCTTTTTCTACAAAAGCATTAAGGATGGGGTCATTGCAATTTGCACCCAGGAAATCTTTGTTTTGGCAAACAAGTTATTTCTAGGGTCTCTCCTGAGTGATGCTATGGTTCTTCTTTTGAAATATTTAAACCAGGCTTCAGCTCAGTGTCATGGAAAACACACTGTGCAAATCAACTCTTGGAATCGATTTAATTGTACAAAAAAATTATGGGGAACACACATTTAAAAACCCAGCATTGGCAATGATCGGCTTCTTTCCCCCGTAAGTGTTCAAAAGAATTATAGAATATATGATTAGCTCAAAATATCTGATTTTTCTCTTTCTCGGTTAAGTTCTACAAAAATACGGTCGGAGCAGGCATTTTGGCACATGAAATCTCTCTTTTCTTGTTTCATTGGGAAAAAGACACATTTTTAAAACAATGACAAGAAGAATGTGGGATTGTTGTTTTTTTCAATGCCAGACACACAAGATTTGGTGTGTCTACCTTTACTTGAATACAGCTCTTGGGGACAAGAGGAGATTCAAGGGGCCAGCCTTTTCTTAAAGATCCTAATTCAACCACTGTTGCTCCAGTTGATATCTGGTGTGAATTTCAGAATGAGGTATTAGAAAAACCCCACACTTTTTTGAATTTTTGAAAAGCTGCCTCTATTTCAGATCAGTTTCACTTCTGTGTCTTTTATCCATCATTCTATCTCATTCTGTTCTGGAATATCCCTTTGAAAGCATGTGTGTGAGCATGTGTTTGTGTGTGCACACATGCACACATGCACACACACACACACACATACAATATACATGCATTTAGGAGGAGATGCTTCCTCCTAAATAAAATTCATGTGGCATATATAAATTGCCAAGCACTGCGTCTGGGTACCACATAAATTCAAGTCGGAATTTAAGCTACTGTTCAAACATTCATCTCAGAGATGTGAAGCATTTCATGCTATAAAAACATTCTTCAAGGAGAAAAAAAACATTATTTCATGGCCATGGCTGAAGAGTGGGACATGAATTAAATAGGGCTGTTCTTTTCAGTGACATTCCTGTGCCTTCTAAAACATCTTGCTCCATCCAACATACCAAAGGAAACATCAACATTAACCAATTGCCTGTCCAGTCAAGGTCCTGTTTTCTCTCTTTAGCTTTACAGAATATAGAATAGGAGATTTGGAAGGGACCTTGGAGGTCTTCTAGCCCAACCCCTTCTCAAGCAGGAGACCCTAAACCATTCCTGACAAATAGCTGTCCAATCTCCTTTTTAAAAGCCTCCAGTGATGGAACATCCACAACTTTTGGAGACAAGTTTTATAGTTTTGGTGTCTGAAGTCTGGGAATAAACATGAAATGATTCTCATTCTGTCTAGTTCATTGCTATGGTTCTCTCTTGGCCCTATCCTTCATTGCCACATGATTCTGAGGTATGCTTGTATATCAAGTTCATACTTAAACATGGAATGTGCATAGGCTGATGTGCATGTGATCTGATAGCCAGAAAATAGTTCTCATGCATGATGTTGGGGCAATGGATGACACCAGCTGCAATTTTGTATGGTCCTTGAAGGGGAAAAAATAACAACTTAAATCTCAGTGAAGTGGGTTGTGGGACTACCTATTCCTGATCCAGCAGATACTTTATCCAGGCAATGCCAGACCTTGATCTAATTCAATTAATATCCTCACTTTCAATTACAATTCATATATGGAAGGGCAACTTCTATCTTCTTACCATTTAGAATTAAAGGGCTGGAATTCCTTCAACAAACCATAGCAGAACTTCTAAAAGTGCTGAGAAGCATTCTTTCTCTCCACTCTTCAAGTTTTGTTAGAAATCATGCAGATTACCTAGTCGCTACAAAACATCTAGAATCTTTCCTAACCTGGCCGTCGCCAGATATCTGAACCATCTCCCCAAATTTCCAGATAACATGATCATTGCTGAGAACTATGCGAGTTAAAGTTCACAAGTCTGGGGGCCAGATTTCTCCAACCCGGTGCCCAGGAAAATTAAATCCAAGGTTGGGTTTTAATTCACAAAATTTCCAACCAGCAATGTTTGATGTTCTGGGAAATGTAACCAAACACCACTGGAAAGGTACCAACTTGAAGAAAGCTGCTTCCATAGTCAACTCTCATGGTTGTTGCACTTTTCTTCAGGCATGGCATCATCTCCTGTCCCCTTGTGACACTTGTAATACCTTATTACCAGCAACCCTTTTCTAGCATTGGCCAACTCTTGCAATAAAGAGAGAAGAACACAAATTGGCACATGAAGAAAACAAAGAGATCATCATTTTACGGCACTTGCTGCAATGTGTAGTTAATTAAAATACAATCCCCCCAATGTACAAGTCAATCTTTCCAAGCTGCCTGAAGGTTATTTCAAGGTCTGGACCAGTGGATGGATGTTTGCAATGACATACATGTGCAGGTGGGTACACACACACCAAAAGATGTCCCGCTAATCAAAAGTGGTGGGAAAATTTGCTTTAATGAGGGCTTTATTTCGAAGAGAACTGTTGGGTGGAGCAAGGGCAAAGGAAAAGTTGATTGAGCACTGATGTAAGGCAAGGAGGTTTTGTGATCGGCTACACCATACCACTTTGCATGTGTATGTGGAAGGAATAGGGCTGGTAGATAATAGACGGTTGTCCATGAGCGATATAGTAATTGCTGAAGTTCCTGTCACTGATATATGGGGCAGGCTGATAGTAGCAGGTTACATTGGCTACATTGGGGATGATGTTCTGCTCTCCAAGTACTTTGAGAGCCAGGATTGCAATCATATTTAGTGTTTGCCTTCGTTCGTGGCCCATAAGGCAGACTGTACTCTCATTCACAACTCCACGCAAAGTCATCAGGTAGTCATACTTGCTCTTCTCTTCCCCAATGAAGTGGTTGCGCAGGTAAGACTCAATCTTCCGTTGTTGCTCAGTTACATCTGGAAAGTCAATGAAGAACCGAGAACACATGTAACGTTCCAATGACTTAATCTCTGCTTCATCTGCTGGCTTAAAATCCCGGACCAGAAGATTGCTGTATTTCAAAAGACCTCCTCCACGGATCTCTTCCGGGTTCCTTGTTGCAATCAGTTTGTACTTCAAGTGGTCCATAGCTTCCTCAAAGTCTCCATACATGCTCTCAGCAATGACAGACAGCTCTGCATCATCTGTCAGTTTGCCATTCGCATCGCTGTAGACATCCAACACAGTGTCAAGGATGATCTGGAAAGAATCTACACTGAACTCAAACTGCCGTCGTAGAGAGTTGACGAACTTGAGCTCCACATTTTTGCCACTGTTGTTGGACAGGGAGATGAGGCTCCAGCGATCATGATCTGTGGATACTTTCACCATCTTCTGAACGTAAGCCTCCTTCATGGTCTGTGCTGTGATTTTTTCCTTGTTGACACCTTTTGGTAAGAAATCCAAGAGGCAATTCAAGACAGATTCCTTCACAACCTGAAATTCATGCTCTCCTGGAAGCTCCACGCCAAAAATGATGTCCAGGTCTTTGTAGCTGGTGCCATTTTGCTTAACCAGGATGTGGCTTGCCGTGGATCCATTCAAGCGGATGTCATGGACAATGATCTTCTTCTTTATCAGTTGCTCTTTGACAACACAAATGATATCTTTTGGCTTTACCTCTAAAGTTGGAAAATTTCCTCTTCCGTGAATGGGGATCACCTCAGTCAGCACTTGATCCAGTATTTTAATCTGTTCCCAGGTGAGATAACTGAATCTGTGATCTAAACCCTCAGTCATCCTGAAATCAGGTGGTCAACTAAGAAGAAAGCACAAAAAGAGGAAGAAGTCAGGAACATTTTAAAAGTTAATACACTGGGCAGTATGGTTGCATGACAAAAACCCAAGGTAGAATTGATTGATTGATTGAGCAATTGATTGATCTGGAGCTGGGGAAGAAATTATAACTTCAGCAATTCCACTGGCCAAGGCGATATCGACTATGATCTTCATGCATGCCTTCAAGATTTGCATGGGGCCATTCTCCTCAACTTCAAAACATTTATGAAGGGTTTTAATGCAAATTTATATGTGCATGTAGCTCTTTACTTAACTGAGAACCTTGAATGGACACTGACTTGAACCTGGCTTGAGAGAAACTCTGTGAAATATTGACATAGATGCCCACCTTAGAAACCTGTCCTAGGCCTGTAAATGTTATTCTAGTACTTTTTATCCTTTTACCCAGAATGTGTGCAGAATTTTGAATAAACTTTGAATAAATTTTGAATGCACCAGAGACAAATTCCTTGTGTATCTAATCACTCTTGGCCAATAAAAAATTCTAATTCTAATTCAATTTCCAATTCTAATTCCTAATTCTAATTCTAATACATTCTAATCCTAAATGTCCTACAACATAGTATGGCTCATAGTTTTTTGTTTGAAGTAGAGCAGTTGCCTACTGTGAGCCACAGTGGCGCAGTGGTTAGAATGCAGTACTACAAGGTATTTCTGCTGACTGCTGGCTGCCTGCAATTTGGCAGTTCGAATCTCACCAGGCTCAAATTGACTCAGCCTTCCATCCTGGGTCAAATGAGAACCCAGATTGTTGGGGGTAATATGCTGACCCTGTAAACTGCTTAGAGAGGGCTGCAAAGCACTGTGAAGTGGTATATAAGTCTAAGTGCTATTGCTATAGTTAACTCTGCCCACTGCCAGAAGTTCGATCCTGACCGGCTCAAGGTTGACTCCGCCTCCTAATCTTTCTGAAGTCAGCAAAATGAGGACCCAGATTGTTGGGGACAATATGCTGACTCTGTAAACTGTTTAAAGAGGGGCTGTAAAATGCTGTGAAGCGGTATAAAAGTGCTATTGCTATTGTTACCTGCTAAAGCATGCAATTAATATATAGCATTCCTATTTTGTTTTTTTCCCCATCACCTGACTCATGCAGCATAGCGGTTGAAGAGTTCTCGTATGCTTATTTATTTTAATTTGCTTGTTTCTATTAAATATGTTACTTGAGTGGGAATTTTGGATTTCTTTTATTTCCCCTGATAGCTTTACTGCTAGGTCCCCCCCCCCCCTTCTTTTTTAAATCATTAACTTTTGGCTCNTCCCCCCCCCCCCGTTCTATTCTGAATCATACCACTTTGGCTCAGTTATACTAATAAAAATGCACAATTCAGCACTTAGAGGAGCATTAAAACAAGCTAACCACAAGGTGTACCTAACAACCCCATGTTGACATAAGGCACTTCCACACTTACTCTGTGTGCTGCTAGTTTCACCTCTCAAACACTCATTTGAGTCCTGCTACTGCAATTTGAAGCTTCAATAAATGCTGGTGGGGCCAGCTACTACCCCCCCCCCC
>BHFT01015555.1:33264-50211 GCA_004320025.1 Laticauda laticaudata
CCCCCCCCCCCCCAATTAGAGCAGAAACAGAAACTGATGCTAGTTTTTCTTCTTCTTTATTTTGCAATGAAACAGGAAGGGAAGAAAATTTCAATAAAAAGAGGCAAACCAATCACTGTCAGAGTAACAGCAAAGAAATTTCTGTTTAGCAGGAAACGGAAGAAGAAGAAGAAAAAAACAGAGGGAGAAATGTCAGGAATAGATGCTTCTCGGTTTCAAATGGCCAAAATCAAGCCGTCTCAATTTCAGAGAGGCATTGTGAAATTATCGTGGTAATACTTTCTCTGGAGGAGAAAATGAGTTGATTAACTTGAAGTTAATTAAGTAAAAAAAAAAACTGGGCTGGTGGGGGTTAATATACAGTAATACACATATTAGGAAAAAAACCAAATAAGAAAGAATAGTGAATACATAAGAAAGAAAATAGAAAATAAATAGGAGGAAGAGGAGGAGGAGGAGGAAGGAAGGAAGGAAAGAAAGCAGGCAGGCAGGCAGTTAGGAAGGAAGGAGGAAGGAAGGAAAACTATAAAGAAGCAATTTTCAATTATTTGACATCAGTTATAAATGCATTTATACTGTACTTTTTTTTTCAAAGTGACATAGTAATTTCTTTCTTTCCATAACTATTGTCTATTTTCAAGGGAAAGAATATCATCAAAAATGCTCCTTTAGGCCTGGCTGAGAGTTCGACCAAGCTACAGTATTTAAACCATACCTTTCCTGCTTTGCAAATAAAAGATCCAAAGCAAGGAATTATTTTGTTTTCCCTGAGAGATAAAAGTGTCAAGATGCTGTGAGAAGCCAGGCTTCCTGAAAAGCGAATAGCCCCCTGGGCTGGTGGTCTGCTGCCCTTTTGAGACCCCTCTCCAGCCAGAACAGCTGCCCAGCACTGAGCAGCTATAAAAGCAGAGCAGAAAAATCATCTGGATGTTGTTGTGGAGTAGAAGGGAGGTTGTTTCTGTGTGACTGTGAAAATAGAGAATTGGAAGCAGTCTGGGGTTAAGAGACAGTAGTAATTTACTACTAGTAGCAGCAACAGTGGTAGACCTGGGGGAAAGGAGTGAAAAGCAATTGAGATTGCTACCCAAAGAGGCTTACGTTGGCCCTCTGGGGATTTGGAAGCTAGGAGTTCACTGAATTTGGATATTGACAAAGGAACCTGTTACAGATGCCTGTCTCAACCTTCTGTTAAATTCTGATTTGTGTCCATAAGAAACATGATTTTGAATTCACAGGCAGAGGCTCTTTGTTCTTAAACCAAGATATGATCCAGATACAGATTAATACAGTTGGAAGGGGTCATCTAGTCCAACCCCCCACCCCAAGCAGGAGACCCCACACCATTTCTGACAGATGGCAGTCCAGTCTCTTCATGAAAGCTTCCAGTGATGAAGCTCTCACAATCTCTGATGAGTCAGAAAGCAATAATACACTTTTAGTACCAACTTTCTCTATTCCGATACTCTCCCTTGTGTGTATTTAACTACAATTCCCAGAATTCTTCTTTAACCAAGCTGGTGTTAGGAAACTAATATCTAGGCTGGAAGGAAGGGTCAAGTGAGGACCTAGCTTAGAGCCTTGTATGGAATCAAGAGGTATAAGCTTTGACCTTTCCCCAAGATCCATGAAGCCTATCTGGTTGTTCCCAGGGGAAAGCAAGGAGTCTGGAGAGACCCTTGTAACTTGGGTAGAAGACAGTCACAATTGCTTGCTTTAGCTATTTATGAATGCCTCTGGTTACTTGCATCTGACAGCTGTTGTAGCCTCCAATTTAGGGGTTGTTATGCTATGCAGTGGGAAGAATCTTGAATGCTTTAGGCATACACATCAACTGATCATTGATAATTTAGCTCAGATTATATGGCTCCAGGGGCGGGCTTTAAAATTTTTAGCAAGGGGTTCTCTGCCTGGTTGCTGAGTTGGTGTGGCCATGGTGGCTGTGGCATATTCGGCCTCCTGTACCATGGTGGGGGGTTGTTTTTGCCCTCTCTGGGCTCCGGAGGCTCTCTGGAAGCCAGAAACGGGTCCATTTCCGGCCTTCCCAAACTTCCAGGAGGCCCATTTTTTCCCCTCCCTGAGCCTCTGCTCACACCCATCACTTACCTGCATCCAAAACAGGCCATGTGGAGACTCCTGGGAGGGGAGGGGAGGGGTGGGCATGGCCAGCCAGGAATGGGATTTGGGGGTTCTCCGAACTGCACAGAATCTAAGCTAGCTTGAACCCCTGTGAACCCCCAGCAGCCCACCCGAGTGAAAATTGAGGGAACAAATGAGCTAACATCATTCCAGAGAGGAGAGAGATCTTCGTGGTTTTTCAAAGTTGCCCTTGGTCTTTATTTATTCTTTGTAGCTCTCATTTGAGCAGTCATTTGGAGCAAAAGATTTAAGTTGATTAATCTCTGCCTCTCTCTCTCGAAGGAGGAGGAGGAGGAGGGAAAGGAAAATGGCAAAAGAAAAATTAAAAATCAGTTTCTGAACGTTGCCAACAGAACATTTGGGAGGCATTTGTTTTCATGGACATTTATTATGTGTTGCTCTAAAATTAAATGTTCCAATGTTGTGATTTTAAATCTGAACTCTATGAATGTAATTAAATGAAAATTACACAGCTGTGTAATTAAAGGTTATTATATCAGTTAAATACACCATCAAACATGGTAGGCAAGCAGTTTTAATTTTTTTTTAAAAAAAAATTAAGTTATGATTATAAGCTTGTTCATTTCCACTCAAGAGATCATCTGACTAGTAACAATGAGCAATTTTTGCTCATTTATCCACTACAGAATTTGTGATCTGGCAATATTTGACACATTTCTAGAAAGTTACTTATTGCCTGTTCAGTTTTTCCAGGCTTGCCACCTCTCTGATCAAAAGACCAAATGTGATCTGGTGTCATGATGTTTTGTTACACAAAATGGGAAATTGGACGTTCTTCAGGTTGTGGGTAGAATAACATGGTTGTGGCTGGAGTTGTGGGATTGGGAAGAACAATGGAACAAAGGAAGAATTAATGGACCTCTTTTATTTATTTAGCTTATGGCATATCATATATGAACTGTCTACCTGTCTGTGTGCCTATCTATCTATCTATCTATCTATCTATCTATCTATCTATCTATCTATCTATCCATCTATCATCCATCCATCCATCTCTCTATCATCCATCCATATCTATCTATCTCTATTTCTAACTATCTATCATCTATCCATCTATATCTATTTATCATCCATCCATATCTGTCTATCTATCTATCTCCATCCATCCATCCATCCACCCATCTATCTCTATTTATCTATATCTCTATCAATTTATATCTATCTATCTATCTATCTATCTATCTATCTATCTATCTATCTATCTATCATCTATCTATCATCTATCTATCTATCTATCTATCTATCTATCTATCTATCTATCTATCTATCTATCTATCTATCTACCATCCACCCATCTATTTTTCTCTCTGTCTCTATTTATCTATACCTATTTATATCTATCTATCTATCAGCTATCTATCTATCTATCTATATCAACATTTCACCTAGATTAGTAGAACACAATAAAATATAAATGTTAAAAAGTTCTATGTCCAAATACTAAAGTCTAGTCCAGGAGTGACAAACTCATGACCCAGGGGGTCATGATGCATCATGCACTGGCCACCACCACCCCCATTTTAGCAAAGGGGAAAAAAGTCACAATACGTCACATGATGACAATGTGACACTGCAAGTTTGTCACCCTGGTCTAGGCCATTTAAATGTCAAACTGCAAAACAACTTCAGTGGAAGCCATGCTTACTTCTGCTTTGTTTCTTGGTTGCCATTCAAGGGGGGAGGAGGGAGGGCATGGGGAGAATTCAGGAATGTGGTGCCTCAGCCGTCTAGCCATAACATCTATCAGCTGGTGTGAGACTGAAGCCTCAGAAGGACCTTGGTTAGGTCAGCTTCAGGGTTGACACCAAGGTCTGTCAATGCACACCTGTTGAAGTTGAAATTATAGGTCAAAGACACTTGTAGTTGGCTGAGGAGAAGCCAATGTTTAGAAGTAGAAGGCTAATTGGTATATAGAACTTTATAAACAGAGATCCAGCTTAGATTCCTGGCATCTCCAAGCATCTGGAAAAACTGCAGCCTGGAACCCCATCCTTCAAAATATCTGATGAATTGTTGTGCACATTAAAACATGTCTTTCCCAGACATGGACTCATTCATCAATCTATCTTTTACACTCATGCACCTTGTTCAAATTTTGCTTCTAAAATTAAGCTAAGACTTAGATTAGTTCCTGGCTGACAGAAAACAGAGATGAAGAAAAGGGTAGATGACTTATAGAGAAACCCCTGGAAAGAGATGCAGCTGCCATGGAAACCAGAGATAATGGAGCAAATCCTGAAGCCTTAGATAGGCATAGATGTAATCAAAAGCCTGCCTGCCTTGTGAGTCAGAAAACAGAAGAGCATCGGACTGCATGCTGAAGGATTTTAGGAAAAAAAATTGATCCTCTGTTTGCTAAAATTCAGGACATATAAAGCAAAAGAGAAAAGACAACACAGGCTTATAAAAATGGTGACAAATATTTCATTTAAAATATGGCAGACCGAACCAAAATTTGACCAAGCCTAGCTCTACTGGAGGAATTCTAAACATCCATTCTGGAGAAAGAGAAAAACAAACTTGATGGGATTTAGTTGATTTAGGATAATATTGATATTATCCATTGTAGCATCCATTTGGAAAAATAGAATAGAATAGAATAACAGAGTTGGAAAGGACCTTGGAGGTCTTCTAGTCTAACTCCCTGCTTAGGCAGGAAGCCCTATACCACTTCAGACAAATGGTTATCCAATCTTTTCTGAACAACTTCCAGTACTGGAATATTTCCAACTTCTGGAGGCAAGGAGCTCCACTGATTAATTGTTCTCACTGTCAGGAAATTTCTCCTTAGTTCTAGATTGCTTCTCTCCTTGATGAGTTTACACCCACTGCTTCTCGTCCTGCCCTCAGGTACTTTGGAGAATAGCTTGATTCCCTCTTCTTTGTGGTGGCCCCTTAAATACTGGAACACTGCTATCATGTCTCCCCTTGTCCTTCTTTTCATCAGACTAGACATACCCAGTTCCAGCAACCATTCTTTAGATGTTTTAACATCTAGTCCCCTATTCAGTGCACCCAGATCCATATAATGGCTCTGGATGGAATAGTCTGACTACATTCCACTCAGCTATTTCTTCTAAACAATTACTTACAAGAAAATGACTTTTAAAACTAAGTTAAATCAGTCTTCAAATGAAATGGATGGATATTGTATGTAAAGTGCAATATTCCTCAAAACATCTAGGTAATTTACAATAAATATGTCCAGAAATATGTATGTAATGTGTGATTTATATGGTTTCCTATAAACATGCCATATATTGATAAGAGAGTAGTACAGTGGTTGGAATGCAGAATTGCAGGCTAATTTTGCTGACTGCCAGCAGTTCGATCCTGACTGGCTCAAGGTTGACTCAGCCTTCCATCTTTCTGAGGTAGGTAAAATGAGGACCCAGAAAGTTGAAGGCAATATGCTGACTCTGTAAACCACTTAGAGAGGGCTGTAAAGCACTGTGAAGTGGTATATAAATCTAAGTAAAATCAAGCAATAAAATGAGTCATCAAAAGTCAGACAATGCAAGCCATCCGTTTGCATGTAAAAACTCTAGCTGATTTTTTTTTTCAGGATTTTGAAAAAAAGAAATCTAATTTGCTTGAAAAATTTAATTTGTTTGAAAAAAACAAAGAAACAAATTCATTTGCACATTGGAATGTGAATCAGTGAATTATTGTCCTTTGGCCACTAAACAAAAATGCAATCACATCACAATTGGATCATCACACTTAAAATAAAAGTCAGCTTATATGCCTCTTATATAAAGAGATAGGCGAGGTACTAGAAAATGTGTTGCTAGAGATCTGCAGTGAGGTACTACTGGAAGTTAAAATTCCAGAATCATGGAAGGAAGCTTATATTGCATTAATCCCTAAAAAGGGTGAAGATGCTAATCAAATAAAGAATTGTCGACCAATATCTCTTCTAAATTCAGATTATAAAATTTTCATGACTATAATGGCAGAAAGATTAAAGAAAGTGCTCAATGACAAAATCCACTCTGACCAAAATGGATTCCTTCCCATGAGACAGATTAGATATAACACGAGAACGATAATAGATATATTAGAATTTTATGAACTGCACCCAGGAAACCAAGAGGCCCTTGTTTTCCTGGATGTGCAAAAGGCCTTTGATAACCTTAACTGGGATTTCATGAAATACCAGATTAATCTGATTAAATTTGGTGGTAATTTTGCAAAAATGCTAAATTCAATTTATGCCACACAAAAGGCAAATCTACTGATAAATGGAGAAGCTACCAAACCATTTGAGATAAAGAAGGGTGTCAGGCAGGGATGCCCGCTGTCACCTTTGCTTTTTATAACAATTCTAGAAATATTATTGGACAGAATTAGATTGAACAAAGAAATTAAGGGAACAAAAATTAAAAGCCAAGAGTACAAATTACAAACATTTGCGGATGACATGGTATTTACCATAGAAGAACCAATAGATTCAAGACCAGTATTATTAAATGAAATAGATAAATTTGGCAAATTGGCAGGATTAAAAATTAATAAGGAAAAGACCAAAATGCTAGTTAAAAAAACTTAACAGTAAACAAAAAGAAATAGAGGAAATGATGGGATTACAAATTGTAAATAAGATTAAATAATTTAGGCACTTGACTAAGACCTAGAACATCAA
Source organism: Laticauda laticaudata (assembly GCA_004320025.1). NCBI lineage: Eukaryota > Metazoa > Chordata > Lepidosauria > Squamata > Elapidae > Laticauda > Laticauda laticaudata. The sequence goes on from BHFT01015555.1 coordinate 40,067, forward strand.
CCCTGAGGGAAGACAACTATATCAAATATTGCAACAAATTGGAAAGGATCTGGAAAATTGGAGTAAAATGAAAATCTCATTATTAGGTAGAATAGCAACGATCAAGATGAATGTCCTACCCAAAATTTTCTATTTATTTCAAACAATTCTGATATTATTGGTTTAAAAATTCTTTAAAGACTTGGACAAAATTGTTATTGAAATTCATTTGGGCAGGGAAAAAAACGAGAATTAAAAAAAAATCTATCTACAAGGCAATAAAAGCGGAGGTGGCTTGGACTTCCCACCTGGAAGACCTATTACAAAGCGATGGCACTAGTGTGGATAAAGGATTGGATTAAATTGGAAACAAAAGAATCTTAATACTTGAGGGCCATGATTTACAAATAGGGTGGCACGCATTTTTTTGTGGAACCCAAATAATAAAAGCCATTCATATTTGTCCAGACACACTCTATGTAAACTCTGATTAACATGTGGACAGATAATCAGAAGGAACCACTACACTAAAATTCCAAGGTGCTTTCAACAATGGAGGCAATGTTCCATCCCAACACAATGGATATTAGCTTAAAGCTCAAATACCACCCAAATTCTAGACAATGAGGGAAAGCTTAAATTGATTCAGGAGTTAGAAACTCAAGAAATAATTATTGACAATTGGTCCTACATTCAAAAAAAATGAGACATAGTAGGGATGTAAAAGAATATGGATTTGAAATAAAAGACACCCCATTAGATAAAATACTCCTGGGCTCGGAGAAAAATATGATGTCTAAATTATATAATTATCTATTAGAACATGAATTGGACTGAGGAAATTGTGAAAGGACCAATGCTAGCCTGGGCAAAAAAACTTCGGTTATAATATAGATCTGGACGACTGGGAGGAAATCTGGCAAAGGAATCTTACATTAACAAAATCAATACCACACAAGGAAAATCTATATAAAATGATATACAGATGGCATCTAGCACCTTCTAAATTAGCTAAAATATATCCAACAGCAAACTAAGCTGTTGGAAATGTAAAGAGAAATTCGGTACCTATTTCCACTTTTGGTGGACATGCCCTGAGATTAAAAAATATTGGACAAGGATAAGAATATGGATAGAAGTAATTATTGAATGCGGACTGGAGTAGAAATCGGAACTGTTCCTCCTGGGGATGCATTAAAGGGGACTATCCTCCCAAAGTGAGATGCCTGATCATCCACTTACTAAACAGTGGCTGAATTTCTTTGGCGCAATATTGGAAAAGGCTCAACGTACCACCGATACAATTATTAATCCCCCCCCCCAAAAAAAAAGAATGTGCCAAAATGGAGAGGTTATGCTCAAATTAAATGGGAAAGATGATTCAGAGTATTACCTGGTCTGGAATAAATGGTACAGCTGGGTAAAGCTCAAGAAAAAGAGTGTAGAGAATAAATGAACCCAGGAAGCATATGATATATAGTTGTATATATTGAATGTATAAAATAAGGGTTTCAAGCTTCTCTTCTATTACACAAACTTATGAAGGTTTTATTGATTAAATAAACAGTCTTAATCCAATAGTAATAGTAGAGTAACATGTGTTATTTATTAATATGTAATCTATAAGAGATAAGGAAAACTTGCCAATTATTATTTATTATTGTTTATTATGAACTATCAAGCCTAATATCAAATGTTATAGAAAGAAATATGTTTACTATTCTATTTGTATGTTTACAATTTTTTATTTCTGTATATTTGTATGTTTGTATCTTTTTAATCTTTAAAGTTTGTTTTAATAATTAAAATATAAAAATAAAATAAAAGTCAGCTTAATGCACTCAACTCAGGTGCATCTACAATAAATGGATGCTCATTTTAATAGCAACATAAAATAACTTGGCAGCCATTTTATTTATATCTGAACTCATATCTGCAAGACAGTTAAATTAAATAAAATACTGTAAATGTAAATGTAAAATACATTAATTTCTTCCTGAGAACCTCAAAAGTAGTCGATCTATGTATTCCTTCTATGTATCTACATAAAGGACATGGGATAGGAGAACACATGTCGCTGTTTTGATGGCACCCAAGTCACAAAATAAAATGCTACTAAAAGACTGGAAATTGGCAACACCCCAAAATTGTGAAAAGATCTGATGGTGATATGAAACTTTGTGAACAGTCCTTCTCACATCATCTCATCCCATGAGTAAGAAATGGAAAAATAGAAGGCTCTAAAAGGAAGAGGACATGCAATAAAAATGAGTCAATCTCTTTTAGTAGGGACTCTCAAGAACTGCTCCCATTAAGCTAATGTCAACAACCACATTGAGAGCCTTTATAATACTACCTTATCTCAAGATAATACATGGTTTGCCATTGTAATCTTTTCATGCTGTTTGCATTCTAGTCATCTCAATCAAATGCTTAATCAGTAACCCATAACCATATGCAACTTTGCTTTTACTAAAATCTGGGAGGAAATGAAGGGAAGTATACAAGGAGCCAACTTTCAGCCTAAAACAATTCTATTTTCTAAGGATTTGACAGGACAGATTTCCCCATCTTGTCCCTCAATCTCTGTACATGGTATGTTGGTGCAAACAATAGGCTCATAGGGAACCAATCTTGTCATTTATTTATTTATTTTTAATCTGGAGCTTTAGCAAGGATATTGTTCTGTCTGTTGTGATGTCTTGGTTGTGGAATGGTCCTTCCACCTTTTCCCACTTAATTGGGAGTCACTTTTAACAGCTTTAGGTGCCAGAAGAGAAATGCTGTATACGTCAGATGCTATATTGGCTAGAGAGAGAACAGAAGTATTTAGTGTTAGGACCTTGGACAGTTTCACACCCCTATGCCTGGGGGGCTCTCTGTCTGATGCTACCCGAATTAAATCAGGAAGGGAGACATAGGAATATTCTAATCTAATGTATCATTGGTAGGGTGTCTCACAAGGCCCCCCTTCCTTGGGCAGATAAAGTTGGAAGGTATCCAATGAGGGAATCCATCTCTTGCTGAATCAGCTTGCTGGTGTTCAGATTCCTCAGTGTGATTGATTGAAATCCATTTATTAAATCTGGTGTGGTCCTTTAGGGCATCTCACAGTGCTAGTTCAGAATATAAGATTATTTTTCTTGATAGACCACTGATGGCTCAGAATCTAGGATTATTTTTCTTGAGAGACTATTGAAACTATAAGATAAGGGCTATGACTGTGGTTCTAAATGTATTTGTAAATAAATTTTTGAGCCGCATTGCTTTTGGTGAATTCTTACCTTTTTTTTTCTTCTGCTTTGCATATGACAGACAATGAAGATTTTATGAAATGCAAATACAGTACAATACTTAAGTTTTTCTCAATCATTTGGTATGATTCTGTGCTGGTGGCAGGCATATTGGTATAGAAAAGTTGTGATGATCCATCTTTAGAGTAGAGTAATATATAACAGAATAGGAATAAGAATAACAAAATAGAATAGAAAGAATAGAAATAGAAATAAAATAGAATTCTTTATTGGCGAAGTGTGATTGGACATACAAGGAATTTATCTCTGGTGCAGAATCTCTCTGTGTACATACAAACAACAAAGTAATATAACCATAAGATACCAATAGGAGAAGGTAATAGAAAAGATAAGAAGAATAATAGTAATACAGCCCTACTACATGGGTAGTATCCTTAGGCATAAGGATATGGTATAATCCTTAGGCATAAGGCAGTACTGTAGCAATTAGGTATTCATTACAGTGATGGCATGGGGGATGGACTGTCTCTGTATCTAGTTTGTTTTGACATGCAATGCCCTATAGCGCCATCCCAAGGGGAGGAATTGAAACAGTTCATGTCCAGGATGTGGGGGTTCTGTAGATATTTTCTCAGTCCTCTTTCTAGCTTGTGCAGTATACAGGTCATCAATGGAAGGTGGGCAAATGACTCTTCCAAAAGAGTCATTTGCTTTTACCCAAGGGAATGACTCTTTCCCACTTTTAATAAGATTAGTTCAGTAGAAAATCTGGTTCATGAGATAGCACTAGAAGGAGATGAACTGTGTTCAATTGTTCAGCTCTGTCTCATAGGTCAGGAATCTATAAAGAATGATGTTGTTTATTGGACCTGATAGGTTGCTGTGCAATACACTTGTAATTTTTTTCTTGGTGAAAAATCTCACGTCCCTTGAACATTTGCACTGTCTCACTGGTTGCAAGATAATATCTCCCATTATTATTACTACTACAGTTAATCCACTTGTCCAGTATAATTTCTAGGAAGAAGAGAGGATTTTAAAAACTTACGATGGTTGGATTCTTGCCAAGCATGCACTTCTACAGAATTAATGTGATGATGATTCACTGGAATTTTTGGCAAAAATACAAACTGTCATCTTGCCACAGATAAAATCATGAACCTCCCAAGGAAATGCTGTGGAATAAAACAGACAGTAATAGAGAACTTTGTTATATAATGTCAGTTTGGTCACAGAGTAAGTCAAATGTTAGAATTATTAATTCCTGTATTCACAACATCTTCTTAAGAACACAGGACAGTCATGATTTATTAGATTTATACCCATTTCCTTCAGCAACTCAAGATAATGAACATTACACTCCCTGCTCCACATTTTCCCTGCAACAGCCCATGAGCCAAGTTGAGCTGAGAGAGAGTGCAATTGGTCCAAAGTCTTTAAGGATCAAAAATTAGATTTGCTGAAACCATATATGTTATCACCCCAAAGACAGAAACAGGTTTTTTAAAGCTTAAGATGGAAGACCAGAACAATATTCAAGAGCTTTACAGACTGGGTGGGGAAAAGTGGTGGGTAATATTCACCATGGGCTGGGCTAGCAGTTACCAAATCTGCAGTAGACTGAGTTTATACCAGTTGGACCATTGGCATCCCTTCCCATCAAAATGATGTTTTTCATCTTTGCTTGAAAAGTTATACTAAGAAAATCCAATAACTTTGTTTCCAGTTTTGACTGGAGTTGGTAAGTCATTTGGGTGCTGCCCTGCATTTCTTAAAGGAAATCCAAGGAAATTAATAAGGACAGCAGATAGTCATGACTAACTCAAATTTCACTACTTTTGATGAGTCGACTTACCAAGTAAGTAAGTCTACTTACTAAGGCTGGCTTCAATATTATTATTCAAAACCCAAAGTTTTGGACCATTTAGACTAATTTTTGATGATACAAGGATGCCAATGAACACACTTGCCAGTAGAGACATGAAAAACCCCATCCCAACCGATTGAGCAGTTTAGAAAAGTCTGACAAAACCTCCTCATTTAACAGAGTTTAACAATGCTGGAAAGCTCCAGGAGCCAAACAAATAAAAAGCAAAATGACAAGATGTTCATAAATGAAGCTATCAGGCCCAAGGCCAGTGGCCAGGAAGGAACAAAGCATCCAGGTCTTCTCCTAAGTTAGTGAGAGGAAAGGATATGGGGAAGGAAGCTTGCTTCAATTACATCCAGAAAATATGAAAGGAAGGAGGTTTTCTTGAGAGAAAGCCTCAATCTGAGGCCATTCATAAAACTGCAATCATTCATTACATGTAATAGCTGAGTTCGAACGAACTGGACAAGTCTTTAAAATTGAATCAAGAAGGTTCAGAGTGACATCTGCAAGTGTTTCTTGTGTTTCTAACAATAGATCAATGATATATTTTATAATGACACACTGTCTAATTTCCTTCTTTCTGCAAAACAAGCTCTTGCATTGTGAAAAGAAATGAGGACAAAAGGAAAAAAAACAAAACCCCACCGGTCTGATTTACACAATATATTAAACTTCAGTGGCTTAAATGAAAGTTATTAAACCAACATCCACCAGAACAAAAAGATTTCAAAGCCTGCTTTCTAAAAAAAAATGTGTAGATGTGGTCAGTCAAGATATTTATTTACAATAAAGATATTTAAGAAGAAGGCAAGAGCAAATCACTTCTGAAATCTTGTCAAGAAAACTTCAGGAACACTGACTTAAAGGCACACACAATAATATTGAAGCCATCCTTAGTCTGGAGTAAGTCGACTCATCGACAGTAGTGAAATTTGAGTTAGTCATGACTATCTGTTATCATTATTATTTTCCTTGGATTTCCTTTAAAAAGTGGAAGCATCCAAATGACCAACCCGCTCCAGTCAAAATTGGAAACCAAATTATTGGATTTTTGTAATATAACTTGTCAACACAATACATACACACACACACACACGACCCTAAATTGAAATGGATTTCATTTGGATAGTTCTTGATTCATGTAGAAAAGCAGTTTTCATGCAGCCTACCAGAATCCAGCAGTTTCACCCTCTTCTCCTACATTTGTGTTATTGCCCAAGATCTAAAATTGAGCTCCCATGTAAAAACAAACCCTAGATTTACTTTTGAGGTTTGCTTTCAAACCAAGCCACAGATAAAATGAAGGATGCTGGGTTGCCCCACAACTCTGTGTTCTACTTCTGCTCCAGCGTGCTGTTGCCCAGCTCCAACTGTGTTGGAAAATAAGACAGATGGAAAGAGCTTTAAGAGAATCCAATGGCTTCTTCCAAGGGATAGCTCTAGTGCTGATTCATTGCAGCTTTGAGCTACTGACTCCTTGGAAAAAAATAAAGAATGTGGAAAGGTACAAAGAACCAAATCCAGGGAATAAATCAAGAAGGATCGTGTTAGAGAGAGACAGGCTATAATAGTTACCCCTGCTTTTGACCTTCTTGAAGTTCTAAGCTCCGGACTATAAATGCTTAGACAACTTCAATCAATCATGACCCGGCCAGGAGGAACGAATACATCTGATCCAGCTCAAACTGCTTCTGATTGCTTGAAGGGGTGTGTGTGGAGAGCAAATCCCTCAGACCACTGATTCATTCAGAAAATTCCCTTGTCACCAGAGTGTCATTGAGACAGTTGGTGGGGATAATTAGGAGGTGAAATTTGAAAGGAAAATCACCTCGCTGTGACAGCAAAGTTAATCATCCAAGTTTTTTTAAAAAAGGAGGAAAGGGGATAAGAGAAGGAGGAGGGCAGATCCATAACTGGACATTCAGTGGTTGCCCAGTCATACTTTCCCATTGCTTTGTTGCCTCTCCCAGCCCAACGGACTCCTCTTGCAAAGTAGAACTTTCAATGTGAACCTCTCCACCAAGCACGAGGGGGTTCTGTGAATGAAATCACAGAAGTTCTCTCCCTAATCTGTGATTTCCCTCACTGTTCTTCCCCCTCCCACTCTGAGGAGGACACATGGGTCGATAAATGCCTCTGGAGGGAAAAAAAAAACTAGCTGTGGATCACATATGCATGATCCTAGAGAAGAAAGAAAAGCACACCATTTATTTACACCATCCCATAATAGTCAGATCTTGGGAATGGATCTGGAGCAGAGGTCTCCAACCTTTGCCACTTTAAGACTTGTGGACTTCAACTCCCAGAATTCCTCAGCTAGCTTTGGAGTTGAAGTCCACAACTCTTAAAGTAGCCAAGGTTGGAGACCCCTGATCTGGAAGGGTTTGGGGATTGGTGGAAACTTGTCTAACCCTGGTGGGTTTTTTTTTCTCCACTAAGAGGAAAGTGCATGAATTTTACTAACAGGACAGAAGTGATCTTCTTATCAAATGTGGGGATTTTTCCTGTTTGGATCAGGCTGAAGCAAATCAGAGTGGATAGCATAGACATTCTGTGCTTGATGGATTTTTTTATTAAAAAACAAAACAAAACTGAGACACTCATTAATCCATGGATGACACCGAAGGAATTCAGCAAGGTTCACAATAATAAAATAAAAAACTCAACAAGTCCCCATAGAGTCCTGGGAATTCAGAAAGCTGCATTGCTTCGTTGAGCCCCCAAATGGCGTTTAAAGGAAAGGCAGCTGAAGACTTTGAGTGCTCTATCGATTATAGAGCAGTTAAGAGTATATTTGTATCCACTTTTAATTACTGACATTCTACAAGTTAGGGGTTATATTCAGAGATTAAAACCTATAAGCATAAAAATTGCTATTGCCTCTACTAGTTGCAGTTCTCATTACAGAGTCTAAGTTCAAGGAATTCATAAAAACAGGATTCTTTACTTAATAGAACATGGTTGTCTGGAAACCATACAAACAGGAGCACAAAGCCTACAACATCTACACAAAGCCACATACACTGGTTAGATCCTTGCATGTCTTTCCCCAGTTGTGAGTTCCATGAAATTCAGCTCCCATGAGTATCCATTGGTGTAGGATACTAAAAGATAATAGAGCAACAGTACACCAAGACAGTTGCAACTTACAGAAAAACAGTTAAAGAGTGTTTTTTTTTAAAAAAAATATCTAAAATGCCATCCTTTTATGACTTCTAGAATTGGGATAGCTTGTCTGGCCTAAAGCAAAGCAACAACAGTACAACAATAGACACATTGTTTTATCTGAATGGACATGTCTATAAGTGTAATTTTTCTCATAATGTATAGCATAATGAAGCTGTAGCATATATAGGAAAGTTACAGAAAGACAGAAATCTAAATATTTCCATTTAGTGGTGTAAAAGTTCCAGCCCCAACCCCCATATAGTATGACAACATGTGTTGGTTTTAGCTACTATTCTTGTCCTTTATCTTCCCGCTCCCCAAATCTCACTCATTTTAGTGAATCTTTTAGAAACCGAGAAGTATCTAGAGACTTTTTGAGATTACAAAATTCAGAGCTTAGCAAGGCAAGCCTTTCCTGCTAGTAATATTGCACCTTTCCTCCAAATTCAGATTCAGATTAACAGAGTTGGAAGGGACCCTGTAGGACATCTAGTCCAAACCAAGCAGGAGACCCTACACCATTTCTGACAGGTGGCTGCCCAGTCTCTTCTTGAAAGCTTCCAGTGCTTTCATGGATATTGGATTCCATGGATAAATATTGAAGGCAAGGCTCTGGGGAGGTGCAGAAAAAACAGTAACAATAGCCATGGATGGTGATGACACCAGGAAATGTTCCCGAGGTTCATCACACTCTCGTTGGATTGATCCCTCCAGATCAAGTGGGTTTCCAACAATGCCTTGCATGGATTTCAAATCAGGCTGTTTAACCTAACAATTTGCTGGCCTCGAGTGGGTTCAAAGCCTGTAGGCAAAGGGGTTGGGCTGGAGAGAAAGCCAAATACTTACCAATGAAGTTGGCTATAGAAAGGGGCCTTGAAGTTTTAGCTGGGACCTAAGGGAGAGAGAGAGAGAGAGACCTTCTTGGCCAAGATCTGCAGAAGACTACATTCAAAACTCGGAGCTTCATGTGAGGAGCCCTTATATTTGAACTGTGAAGTATTTGAACGACTATGTCGAACTTTGTCTGGCCAGTCTCCCAGGTCTCCAGAATGCCTTCCCAATACAAGGACCCCTTTACACAAGGCTCAAGAGTTTTGAACGCTGCCTTCTTTACCAACGACGTAGATCACAATAGCATCATCATCATCATCAACAACAACAACAACAATGGCAGGGCTTCTAATAGCCAAAAAACCCCAAAACCGATGCTACGAAATGCTTGGGGTGGGGGGGAGAGAGGCCGGGCTCCCTTGTCTTTCCCACCTGCTCCTCTGCCAGAAGAGCCAAGTACTCACCGGGACGACCTCGTGGAAGCGGCAGCTTATAAGGTTCCCCCCTCTCCCCGCTGGCGTCCCCCAAGCCTGCCGGCGAGGGGGGGTGGGGGGTGGGGAGACGCGCCCCTCACTGTCCTTCTCTTCCCTCCGTTTCCTCCCAGAAACGGGCGGCTCAGCCCCGAGCTGGTCAGGAACGCCGGGGCGGGGGTGGGGGAGAGAGAGCAACGATCGCAAGGTACCCCAGGACCCGCCAGTCCCCCCCCAGAGACGAGGGGGAAATGGGGGGGGGGNGGGGGGCGGCCAGGAAGGGAGACCCGACAGCCGGGAGCGGGAGGGGAGGGAGGGGGGGAGAGAAGCGCGCAGCGGCGGCGGCGCCGAGGCTGCTGTCCTCCTCCAGGGTGGTGCTGAAAATGCGCCCCGACCCTCCCGCAGGCGGCTCAGCCCTTGTGGCGTCAAAGGGCGCCCATGGCAACTCCGCGTCACACAGGTTGAGGTGGGGCTGCCGGGCAGGGGGCTTCCACGCCGGCACAGAGAGAGCCGCAGGCGGGGCGGGCTGGGTGGAAGAAGCCTCTCGGCCGCCCCCTCCGCCCCCCCCCC
>BHFT01015555.1:50218-73035 GCA_004320025.1 Laticauda laticaudata
CCCCCCCCCCCTCCGGGCTTCAGAAAGCCTCACCGCCCTTCCGAAAGACGAAGACAACTTTCTTTTAGGGGGAAACGATGGCTGGGTGGGTGGAAATCTCCCCTTTCTCCCTCCAAAGAAGACGGCTTGTTTGAAGCCAGCTGGCAGGGAGGAGCTCCGGCAGGTTGTTTACCAGCCTGGCTTTTTGCCCCCACCCGTCCCCTCCCTTTTTTTTTTTTTAAACGAAAGGTAGGCTCGGAGTCCCCGACCGTCACGAATGGCCACGGAGCCATCCCAGCCCACCCCGTTTCCATCACTGTGAAACAGCCGGGTGGTTTCGATGGGGGAAATCAACGCTTGGGAGAAACGATGCGTGATAAATATAGGTGACAACTCCTCACCGCCGAGGAGAGGGGAGATAAAGGAGGGGAGAGGGGGAGAGGGAGAGAGTGGGAGGGAGGGAGAGAGAGAGAGAGAGAGGGAGGGAGAGAGAGAGCATGCCTTAATAAGTAGACTTAAAGCAGGGGGTCAGTTCCAGAAATTGAAAAATCACGGGGGCGGGGAGGGGGGGGAGGTTGTGTTTAAACATGCCAGATAAACTCAGTCAATCAATCTTTCCTCTTTCTGCTTTGCATATTCAGGGACTTCTTCCTGTACTTTGTTATTATGCCAGCAGAGGCTGCGTGCCACCTTGCCAAGATTCGATTTTGAGAATGAAGTCTGAGAATACAGACATGAGCAAAGAACTGCTCGATTCAGATTCACTTGTAGCGGCCTGACATNATGCCAGCAGAGGCTGCGTGCCACCTTGCCAAGATTCGATTTTGAGAATGAAGTCTGAGAATACAGACATTAGCAAAGAACTGCTCGATTCAGATTCACTTGTAGCGGCCTGACATTTAAACCAGGTTCGCACATTACATCAATGCATAGTGTGCTTAACTATCGTTTAGGGTAGACTGCTGCATTGCACAACATATTAACCTGTGAAAATATGCTTTAAAAACCACAGTGGGTGGCTCCCCATAGCCATGAAGGAAAAGTCAAATGAATGAACCATATCCTTGCTTAATGCAATGTGTGAATCCATAGCCTCAAATTTAAATTCAGGAGAATCTTTTATCAGCTATTTTGTGTCTTCAGGAAACTTAAACAGAATAAATGAACCACATGTTTTGGTAGTATTTCAACCCCAACCCCAACCCCAACTCCTGACGTTTTTGGTATCAATAACATGTATTGAGTTCTCAGGTTGCTAACTTGTTTAAAGGGAGTTGGCCAATGGGTCAACTCTAATATGAGTGGTTCAATGACAAGGCACAAGAGGGGCCCTCTCTCACTCAGTCCTTGACTCCAGATGTCTCTAAGGCTACAAGGGCATCTCACAAAGCCTTTGCTTACCTACTGCCATCAATTCTAAGACAGAGAAAATGATTTCAATGTATTGGGAATAATAGTATGAACGAACTGTCAAATTCAGTGTTTGCCAGGCCCATTGTTTGTAATGGCTCTTTGCTCAGAACTTCTAGGCTTGAAAAACTGGGATACAGGAATCATTTTGGGTATTTTTAAGAACAATAAAATAAACATGAGCAATTTAGATACAAAGGCTAACAAACAGAAAGGCAACTCTTCCCAATTTGGTAATTCCCACTTTGCCCATTTAATAGTAGATATTGATTAAGTAGGAAATGATGATGGTATTTCAACTCTTAATACATCCAGAGACCACAAAGAGGAAGCCTGAGCTGTAGGATAAATTTTGAAGCTTCCCTGAAAACATAGATTTATCTGGGAAAGGATCACAGCAGAGGTGGCATTCAGCAGGTTCTGATCAGTTCAGGAGAACCAGTAGCGGAAATTTTTAGCAGTTTGGAGAACTGGCAAATACCATCTCTGACTGGTCCTTCCCCCATCTATTCATCATTCAATGGGCCTCCCATTGAGTCCCAAATGATCAGCTTGGTCTTCTTTTGTTGCCCTGCATAGGAGAATGGAGCTGAAAAGCAGGTTAGTGGGGTGTGGAGGGAATGAGGATTTTACAGTAACCTTCCCCAGGAATGGGGAGGGAATGGAGATTTTACAGTATCCTTCCTCTGCCACACCCACCAAGCCACTCCCACCAAGCCACACCCACAGAACTGGTATTAAAAATTTTTTGAATCCCACCACCTGATCACAGCTCTGAGTTAGCAAAGAGTCCAAATGACATTATTACAGCAAGAAACCTCTGTGCATCTCCATGTATTCAATGAATCTTCCAGAGGATTTCAGCTCCATAAAGCACACATCAAATAAAATCACACTTTTTGTCTGAGTGGTCATTAAAATCGTAAAATTGCAAGTCTCTGTTAAGGTCAGCTAATCCAACTCACGGCTCAATGCAGGATATTTCAAGAAAGGGGAGCCCACCATCTCTCTGGGAATTATATTTCACCATCAAATGGTCCTTACTATTCAAAAGATTTTTTTTTCTCAATGCATGAAGTTCTCGACTTAACACCAATTTGGTTAGTGACCGTTTGAAGTTACAACACTGTAAAAAAGTGACATATGATCCTTTTTCACACTTAACGCCCATTGCGGCATCCTCATAGCCACCTGATCGAAATCAGATGATTGGCAATTGGCATGTATTTTATGATGGTTGCAGCATCCTGGGGTCATGTTATCAACTTTTGCAACCTTATGACAAGCAAAGTCAATGGGGAAAGCCAGATTCACTTAGCAACCAGGTTACTAACTTAACAGCTGCAATGATTCTCTGAACAATTGTGGCAAAACAGGTTATAAAAGGGAACAAAATTCACTTAACAATTGTTTTGCTTAACAGGAATGTTAGGTTCAATTGTCCTTATTCAAGGGCTACCTTTTGTTCCAATATAGGAATCTGCCCTATATCTTGAAATCATTATTCTCTCATTATACATCCTGTTCCCTGGAATGACAAAGAACAAGCATCATTTCCCCCTCTTTGCAATGAACATCTAAGAGTCTCAAATGCTGCAATATTTTATTTCAAGTTTTTGCTTTTCAAGGCTAAGCATTCAGCTTCTTCCGTGTCTTTGCAACCCCCTGCTGTTCTCTGAACCTATTGGGTTGTGATCTAATAATTCTTGAAATGAAAGATGCAAACTTTTGAAGTTAGAAAGGAAATTTCTTTAAGGCATTGGATGGCTCAGGGAAAAAAATAGAACACTTGGTCTAAAACTATGGTCATTCCAAGCTTTAAAAAAATTATATGAAGAGGATGGTGTGTTTTGCCCAATTCACTGAAGTAGGATGCAAAGAACCTTTAAAGATGTGATAGCATTAAATATGTGATTGAGCAGTTCATAACCTGCTAAAATTTCAGAAGGCATAGCAAGGTATATTTTAATATTTTTTGTTAAGAAGCTTTCCCATTTTTGCTTTTCCATTTCAGTAATAAAAGCAAAATGAATGAGCCAATAACAGAATAAACAGTTGAAAGTCCCCTCTCCATCCATATTAATTTTCAAGGGCTAAATAATGAGGATTTTGGGGAATACCAGTGTTGAATCACAAGCTGTGGTTAGCTTGATTAACAAATTCTGAATTATAGCTTGATAAACAAATTCTGAATTATAGCTTCATAAACAAACTCTGAATTATAGCTTGATAAACAAATGCCAACACAGGAATGCAGAGTCTGAATGGAAATTGAAATTTTAGGTTCCATCTACCAAACTAAGAACCTCAAGAAAAATAAAATTGCTCAAGATGTAATCAAATTTCAGTCCACTTACTCTTCTCTGCCCAATGAAGTAATTTACTTTTTTTACAGTTGGATACTGGCTTCAAACCCCAAATATTAGTCAGCGATGAATCAACTGCTTGGACCAATGATGAGTAACTGCTCTTACAACAATCCATTTTGTAAGACAAATGTCATGCCCTTCTTCTGCTTGGGCTGAATAATTCAATTAATCTTTTACTTTCCTGTTCATATCCCTCTCTGCAAAGCTGGGGTAAAGTGCATTAAGCCAGAAAGTACTTGATGATAACTCAAGTAAGGATAAAGGGACACAACCTGAGCCCCACCTACCCACCAAATTTTGGGTGAGATAACAAAGTTCCTTTAAGCATTACTTGATAGAATTGAGGAAACTCATAGGTGCCTTGGGAGTAGCTGTAATAACTGTTCTTAATTTAATTTAAATGCCTGCTCTGGAGAGGTGGAGCTCTCACCTCACAATCGGTTGTGAGTTAGATCCTAGGTAGAGGCTAATATTTGGAATAGGCTCTCCTGCTCCAGCCAGGAGAGTTGACTAGATGACCTCCAAGGTACCTTCCAACTCTGTTATTCTATGATCTAAATGACATTATATAAAAAGGTAAAGATTTCTCTGTCCCAGTAATGTCTGATTCTTGGGGGAGTTGCTCATCTCTGTTTCTTGGCCAAAGGAGCCAGCAGACTGAAGACATTTCTTTTTTATTAGGTTTTTTATTTATTAAACACGAACATGAACAAAAATATATATTAAAAACACTGAACATGGTACAGTCTTCTTAACATCCATCTTTGTCATTACTTTGCTAAGTCTAATAATAATATAATATTTTCATATTTTCATAATATGAAAATATATTTTCATTCCATATATATCATATATACATATAATCATTCCTTATTCTCTTGAATCTTCCTCTTCTCTAGCCAACCATAAAATTTATTCATATTTTATAATAATCTGAATCCTTATTTTTTAATTCCTTTGTTAATTTATCCATTTCTGTGCACATCATAATTTTCCTAATTATTGCAAATTCATTTGGAGTATCTTTACTTTTCCATTGCTGTGCGTACACCAATCTTGCTGCAGTGATTATATGGATTATTAAATATGTCTTTTCCTTGTCATATTTCCTTGTATTAATTCCTAACAGAAAGAACTCTGGTCTATATTCTATTTTCATCCCATATATTTCTTCTAGCCACTTCTGTAATTTTTGCCAATATTTTTGGGCCTCTTTGCAGCTCCCCCACAAATGGTAATAAGTTCCTTTTTCGTTATTACATTTCCAGCATGTGGGGGAAAGTTTTGAATACATTATTGCCAATCTTGATGGAGGTATGTTCCATCTATAAAATAATTTATGTAAAGTTTCCTTAAACAGTATGGCTAATGTCATCTTTTTATTTCTTTTCCATAATATTTGCCAATCATCTAAATTGATGCTATAACCGAAATTTTTCATCTGTACCACCATTGTTTCCTTTACTTTTTCTTCTTTCAATTTAAATTCCAATAAAACTTGATAGATTTTTTTTTATCATCTTCTCATTGGTTCCTAATAGTATTTTATCTAATTTTGTCTTAGTTCTACTAATTCCCCACTCTTTCTTCTCCTTTAGATATTTCGACTGGAGTTGCAAATAGGCCCACCATTCCACATGAATTCCTTGGGTCTTCAAATCTTGTCTAGTTTGTAATTCCCCTTTGTCATTTAGTATATCTTCATAGGTGATGATTTTTCCTGTCTCAGTAGACATGGGTGTATCAATGCTTCTAAAGTTGATAACCAAATAGATGTTTCTACATACATTTGCCTTTTTATTTTATTCCATGTATTTAAGATAGTCTGTCTAACTTTGTCTTTGAACATAGTTATAGCCCTTTTGATTATCCTGACAGAGGAAGGCATGCCACCCCAACTGCAAACTGTAACCTGAAGACATTTTCCATGATCACGTGGCCAGCATCACTGGATGCTGTTACCTTCCCACCAAAGTACTTTCCAATTGCTAGGTGGGCAGGAGCTGAGGCAGACAATGGGGACTCAGCCCATTGTGAGGCACATGGGTCTCTGACCTGGGCTGTCAACTTCCCAGTTGACAAACTCAGCATCTTTAACTTCTGAGAACTAACCCTAACCCTCTCAAATTATGTAAATCATTCATTAAATCCAAATTAGCTTTTGCCCTGACTCTACCCATTACTAGAAATGAGGGAGTGAGCATGTCAATCAAAAGCCAAAAAAATTTGGTCTAAAAAGCCTGGTCATATCATATATATTATATTATGTATGAGATTTTTGGATAGATAGATAGATAGATAGATAGATAGATAGATAGATAGATAGATAGATAGATAGATAGAGATATTGAACATTGAGGGCAGGGGAACAGCTTGCATTCAGAAGTTGTGGGAGCTTCATTACTGGAAGCTTTCAAGAGGAGACTGGACTGCCATCTATCAGAAATGGTGTCGGGTCTCCTGCTTGGATGGGGAATTGGACTAGATGACCAACAAGGTCCCTGCCAATTCTGTTATAGGAATTAAGTCCTTGAAGACATGCTTTGTATCTTGGCTAACAGAGTGTGCTATTCTCCACCATAAAGAGTTGCCTGGAGCACGTCCAACCTCAAGAGTCTTGATGAAGATAGAGCTGCAGACAAGCAGTTACCTGAGCCATGCCTCTCTTGGCCAGAAGTGCAGAATGCTGAATCACCTGGCTAGATACCCTCTTCTGACAGGGGGCTTGAATTGTTTCCCAGACTGGAAAAGACAAAGCAACAAGCCAACACCAATGAATATCCTTCATTTTCTGGATGAGAACTGTGGAGAATACGTGAGTGGCAAGATGAAAAGCCTATACTGGCAGAGTGTTGAATCAATACTCTTCAAAGACTTAAAGTAACAGAATCAGTGTGGTTCTATGTTGCTTTACCCAGAACCAACCTCAACTGGGTCCAAAAGTGCTTTCATGGACCACTCTGAAAGATCTTTGGTCTTCTCCATCTACTCTCTGTATGCTAGAATTGCATAACTAACATGAAGTTGCAAGATTCGCTTAACAAATGCCTTGCTTAGCAACATAAATTTGGACTCAATTATGATCGTAATTTGAGGACTACCCATACTAAAATAGGAGGATCCCTCCATAAGTCTTGTGTTGTGGCTCCCTTGAATTTGGAGCCAGTCCAGTTTGCAAGAGAAACATGCTGTGTCAGACTCTGGTGAACCTCCAAAGGGAATTCACAGATGGTTCTCTAAGAATCAGTCAAGGATAAAACAGGCAGTGGTTGGGAAAGAGATTGGTCAAGAGGTGAGAGATGGCAGCCAGCCTGAGAAAGGCATAAAAGAGTAGACATAAAGTATCAAGAGATAGAAAATGAAACATCTCACAATTGGCAACCCAGCCCTGGGAGGCAAGAAATGTGGAGAAATGCATTAACCCAAGAACTTAATGAATTGATGATAAATGACAACATTCCTCTTGAAACTTTCCAAGATTCTGTATTTAATCCCAGACCAGTATTATAGATATCTGACCGAAGTCTATACTGTATAGTGCTTCCTTCCTTGATCACAGCTGGCTGAGTGAGACTTGATGTAAGGCAAGTTCAAAGGGATAAAGAAGAGGGGACCAAGTCTGCAAAATTAATATTTATTCCCACCAGATTTTTCTAGTCAGCTACAGCTAATAATCCACTGAGTCAGCAACTAACCAACCCCATATTTCTTATATTTCCTAACCCAATGAAGTTAGTCTCAAAGGTACTTCTTTCAAGAGGCAACTGGACCTTCTTGTTTTTTCTTTTGAAGATGTTTCACTTCTCACCCAAGAAGCTTCTTCAGCTCTGACAGGATAGTGGAGAAATGGGAGGATTTATATTCTTTGCAGACAGCTGGTCATTTGTGTCCTTTTAGGATGCAATGAAGGTATATATCACCAATGAAGTTAGCTTATACATTTAGTCTTCAACTTACAATAGTTCATTCATGACTGTTCAACGTTACAACATCATTGGAAAAAGGTGACCGATGACCATTTTTCACCCTTACAATGGTGGCAGCTTCCCTCTGGTCACGTGATTAAAATTCAGACACTTTGACAACTGACTCATATTTATGACAGTAGTAGGATGTCAACACGATCCCTTTTGCAACTTTCTGACAAGCAAACTCAAAGATTCACTTAACAACCATGTTACAAACTTAACAACTGCGGTGATTCACTTAACAGCAGTGGCAAGAATGGTTATAGAATGCGGCAAATTTGCTTAACAACTGTCTCATTTAGCAACATAAAATTTGGACTCGATCGTGGTGGTAAGCCTAAGACTACCAGTACATCAATATCTCCAAGGTAAAGCTACAGAACTGGATTGAGTAAACTTCAATCCTCCCAGGCTGTAAGTATATTGAGTAAACAGTCATAAAGCAACAGATTAATGACTAAGATTCCACCCCAATCTAAGGACAATTCAGGATGATTCCACTCATGCAAGACAAAAAGGATTGGAAGAGCTGCTCCTTTGGTGCTGTCTGGAGAGGAAAGCCAACCCTGGTTTTGCAAACCAGCACCCTGGCATAGCTTTCGGTATGAAGACAAAATTGGTGACTGAAATCAATGGAGAGAGAGCAGAAAGACATGGAACACCAAACATCTCCATTTCTCTCTCTTCTCTCTCTGTCTCTCTCTCTCTCTGATGAAATGGGAGATCAATAGGACATGACAGGGCTGCAGCTGCCACCTCCAATGACGTTGAAGCAGACTTGCCTTTTCTGAGACATGACGTCAAGGAGAGGTGACTCATTCTAGATAGAAGGAAAGCAGAAACCTTAGTTGGTTCTATATTTAAACACTTCAAAAGGAAGGAAATATAACTTGGGCAGGATTAGATGCTTCCTTTCTGAAAAGTATATTGTGGGGACATGGATGCTGACCACCCAACAGGTCTTTGATAGAAAGGAAATGGAATAAATTATGGTCACAAGCTCTGACAGTTTCATGCCACAAAAATGCTCACAAGGAATAGCATGGCATCACAAACAGCCCAAAATAGATGAAACCTGCAACAAGAATTCTAAAACTATTGGCCCCAGAGGAGGATGGACTTATTTTTGTTGAGTTCGTACACTGTACAGTATCACTGGCAAATCCTAACGGTCATTGTGGGTTGATACAACCCTCTCTGTTGATAAAAATGTAGACTTGACCTTGGGCCTAAAAAAAGAAGGAATGAACACGAAGAAGGGCCATGCAGAAAAGTTTATACAGTTCCAAGAAAAAGGGAAACATGAGGAATGTAAAATAACTGTGCCTTAATTTTGTTTCCTAGAAATGAGACAGAAAGGCTTTCAAGATTGTTTTTCCACCTTATTACAATAAAGAGTATTCATGGATTCCTTGCCTTAATCTGTTTCTTGACTTGGCCCTACACTTTAGCATTGAAACAGCTCATTTAACTCTGACGTGAATAAAGCCCCTGTCACACTGCACCAACGGACGGAAAGAGGATGTAAAACGGAGAAAAACACTTGCCATCCGTTGGTTAACATGATGCTTCCCATTCTGTACTCACTGCTCCGTTTTGCTTCCTCTCTATCTGTCCAAGCCTCCGTCTATGAATTTCATCCGCTCAAAAAGTAAACTTTCTGAGCGAAAATGTATCCAATGGCATCCGTCTGCCATCCCTCTAGGCATAACGGGGGAATCCGTTCTGCATCCATTTACGCATTCTGCTGTATCGCTAGGCTTCCGCTGCGCATTATTCCGAACACACTCAAATCCGTTCCAGCAGTAAACGGACGCAGGGAGGAAGCGGAACATGACGTGCAGCGTTAGTAGCATGGACGGAGAAAGGATGTAAAGCGAAATTTGGTAGGCCCTACGCATCCGCGTCATGCCGCTACGCATCGCTCGCATCCGCTCGCTATCCCCTCGCATCCTCACGGCATCTGCTCGCAATCTTCTGCGCACCACTCTGCACTGCTCTGCATCCCTACGCATCCGCTTCCATCCGCTAGGCTTTTACCGTTCTGCATCTGCTCCATCCGCTCTGCGTCCTCCATCCGTTTCCTTCCGTGTTATTCCGCTCTGCTTATGCAAATTTTTGCCCTTTTGAGAGTGGAATAACAACGGATGGAACATTTTTCTCCGTCCACTGTGTCCTTTTTACAAAACGTTTTGCATCCGTTGGCAGTGTGACAGGGCCTTAATCACAATGTCAAGTAAAAAGATACTCCTTGTATTTTAGCTGCCAGCAGAAAGGGAGTAGGGGAAAACAGTGCATTCCTCACATGCTGAGATAAATCGCCCCTGGGCAGCCCAAAGTTGTCGGCGTGGAAGAATAAATTACTGGAGAGCAATATTCATGACTCTTGGCTATGGATGTGTCCCATTGGAGAATTCATCTAGGGAGTGGCCGGAAGACCAGGGTCAAGGAGGAAATATGTATTTTAGTGTCCAGTCTGCATTCATGCTAATCAAACAGGCCACTTTTCTAAAAAAATCAATTTTTGTTTTCTCTCAGAGAATGCGACTAGAGACATTGATTTGATTGGGGTGAATTTATTGGAAGCCTGACACACCAACTGGAACATTTATTTAGCATATGGCATCTATAATCGATACATCTGTATAAACTATAAGCTCCAAAGCAACTTTGCAAACTACAATAGCTGGTCCACAAAACGCCACCAATCCAAAGAAAGCCAGGAACAGCTAAATGTTGCCAAGTTTGCAACATCGGTTATGTATGTAATGTTTCAAAGACAAATTAAAGTCCACCTTAGAGAATTTTCAGCAACTGGCAATTAAACAACTTATATCTCTTTTTTAAGAGACCTGATTGAAAAACCTTATGATGGGACCATTTTTATATATCTTCACATTATCAATTTAGGAGAAATCCCGTTGCTCATGCTATGGATTTTGACTGTGAAGGGCAAGAGAAATGTCAACAAAGATGGTCACAGATTCTGCTTCAACACCGGATGGGGGGGTCTTTGCGTGGTAGGGGAGGGAGGGAAGAGAGGGAGGGAGAGAGGAAAGGGATAAAGGAGAGGACCTGGGCATGTCCTAGTCTAATGAAGAGAAGGAACCAGGGAGACACGATAGCAGTCTTCGCAAAATAATTTTGAGGGGCCTGCCAAAAGATGAGGGGGTCAACCTTGTTTTCGCAAGGCACCTGAATAATGGATGGAAAATGAACAAAGAGATCAAACCTGGAAATTAAGGAGGAATTTTCTGAACAGTGAGACAATCAAACTCATGGAACAGAAGTTGCCTTCAGAAATTGTGGGAGCGCCATCATTGAGACCTTCCAAGAAGAGATTGTTTAACTCCATCTGTCAGAAATGGTGTAGGGTCTCCTGCTTGGATAAGGGGGGTTGGATTGGATGACCTACAAGGTCCCTTCCAATCTGTAAGGCTCCTGTCACAGACTGCCCAACGGATGCAAAACGTTACAACCGGACCAAAAAAATGTTACATCTGTTGTTATCCGCTCTCAGAAGGGGCAAAAATTTGCATAAGCCGGCAGGGATAAACACGGACGGGGGGGAGGACGCAGGGCAATGGAAAGCGGATGCGGAACGGAAGCCGCAGCGGATTGGGAGCGGATGGCAACATCCGCTAGGCCTTCCGGGGGGGCTCAGCAAAAGCGGACGCGGAACGGATACGCGGATGCAGAGAAGATGCAGAGCGGAGCACAGCGGATGAAGCGGATGCACAGCGGAAGCTAATGGATGCCTGGCGTTAATTGCAACATACGCGGGGAGGATGCATTGCATTAGCCCCGGGCCTATAACGGAAGGCAGCTCGGAAGCCAGGTCGGCCAATTCAGAGGAAAGACCCTGCCCTTGGGCCCCGGACGGATTGACTGCCTTGCTGCCCCTGCCTGCCATGTCTCCTGCAAGCCTTTGCTGCCAGCCTCCCCGCCAGCCTTGCTGTCTGCCTGCCTGCCAGCCCTGCTGCAGCCTAGTCTGCCTGCAGCCTTGGTGCCTGCCTGCCAGCCCTTGATTCATGCCTGCGCAGCCTGGTGGCCTGCTGCCCAGCCATTGGTTGGCTGCCTCCCTGCCAGCCTCCCTGCAGCCTTGGGTTGCCTGCCTGCCTGCAAGCCTTCTGCCAGCCTTGGTGCCCTGCCTGCCTGCCTTGGTGGCTGCTGCCTGCAAGCCTTCCTGCCAGCCTTGGTGCCTGCCTGCCAGCCTTGGTGCCTTGCCTGCCTGCCAGCCTCTCCTGCCAGCCTTGGTGCCTGCCTCCCTGCCAGCCTTGGTGCCTGCTCCCTGCCAGCCAGCAACCCAGCAACCATGCGAAGCCACGCCAAGCCTCAGCCATCCTGCTGCCAGCCCTGGCAGAGGACAGGGCTACCATCCCGCCCCCTGGCCCTCACTCTGGTTTCTGCGCGGGCTTCTGCAGCACGGGCTTGCTCTTCTGGGCTGGGGCTTCTGCTGCTTCTGGAAGGAGCTGATGAAAGCACTCCAGCACCAGCCACCTGCCACAGCACCTGGACCTTCACGCCCTGAAGACTGAGCGACCAAGAGGAGTGCCATGAGACCTTTTTTGTTATATAGCTTTCTTGTTAATAAAGTCTATTTTTGATTCATACACTTGCTTCTTTCTTTTTTTTAATAAAGTCTGGTGGAAAAACTTCTACAAATGGTTTTAACCCATTTTGCATGCTTGTGGAATGGGTTAAGAATAGCATGGGATGGGCAAGGGATAACCTTTGGAATGGGCCAGGGATACCCTGTGGGATGGGGAGGGATAGCCTTTGGGATGGGGCAGGGATAACCTGTGGGATATGGCAGGGATAACTTTGGGATGGGTAATGCTGGTGGGAATAGATAAACTCCAGTGCAAGCATAGTGGGACTGTATGGTCCTACCCTCCCAGGTGCCACACCCTGTGGCCCTTTTTTATCATAATAAGGTAATGTAATATCCACACATGTCAACATAAACACAACTCTTTATTAAATGCCCCTGTTTCATTGTAGGCCAACCCAACATACATGGCCCAATCTCATAGTGTGATTGAAACAGCTCTAAGGAAGCATCCATTTACAATCAATCTATCAATCCTGTCCTTGCCAACTCCACGCTCCACTGGGGAGTTTGACCAGTGTTTTCAGGAGGTTGGGCGGTGCTTCTTCCTTCAACGTGAGGCTCTGTTGGGGCCTTGCAGCATCCTCAGTGTCTTCAGTGTTTTCGCCCTTGCCTACCATTCAACCAGGCTCCATGTCCCCATTGCCCTTGTTGGCGGTCACGAGCCTGTTCGAAAGACTGGGTAGGGTACGCATGAGATTGTGCTAGGAAGCAGCAAGCTTCCCATGATCCTCCTCCATGGTCCTCTGGGACGATGCTGCATGGTGGTGAGAAGTACTGGAACCTGTTGGCCCCAGGATGCCAAAGGCGTTTCTCACACACCCGCCTTGCCGGACAGCCTGTAGTTGAAGATGCCTCCTTTCACGGGTGAGGTATTTGGAGGTTTGTAGGGCCTTCCATGAAGGTTAGGTTGTGAGGGAGAAAGGCGCATCCCCCCACGATGAAGTAGGGCCACTCTTGGCGTGTCGTTGGGCAGGGGTTCTGGAATCTGGGAAGCCCACGATGAGGTTGCCGTTCCAGCCTAACCTTTGAGGTCGCTGGCTATTGTAATACCTGGGCATCTGAAGCTGACCCATCTGCCTGAAGCATCGATGTAATGAACTTGTATCAGCAATCGAACATGGTGAAAGAGGATGATGCTGAAAGAAGCCCTTGTTAGTATGAAATAAGTGGAGCCCATGAGTTGTGCTGGCGCTTTGCAGAGCCACGTGCTCCCTCGATGGCTCCAACGGGTGGTGGGGGAAGTTCACCTCTGATCCACGCTCGTGGGGGGTGACGCGGGTGGCGCTGGGGAGGGGCTGGAGGTTGGGGGACTGGGGGCTGGGGGGGGGCGGTGCGAGACTGCATGGGGTGGGGTGTGCGTCTGGCCTGGGGGTCTGCTTTGGCTCTGGCGGTGGGCCTGGGAGTGGCGGGCTCTCGTTGCTGCGGGCTCGGTGGTGGGCTGTCTGGGGGGGGGTGTAGTGGAGTGGGCCTTTGTTTGAGTGGGGCCTGGGTCGCAGTCTGGGGGAGTGAGAGGATGGCGGGCTGGGGTCTGGGGGGGGGGGCGCGGGACACTTCTTCTTCTTAGTGAGGGCCTGAGAAGCTCTCAGGTATCTCGATGATGGCCCTGCAACCACTTCTCTGACCACAATGCTGATGGTGTTGTGTGGCACCTCTCAGCTGTACTGCATGCCTCCTGTAGGTGTCCCCTGAGGCCAGGTGTGCGCAGAGTCAGTGCCATTGGGAAAAAAAGGGTTTCCAAGGGGTCCAGGCTGGGCCGGAAGTTGGGTGCTCTGCTTTGGTCACCTGGGTCTCAGCCGCTCCACAACTTCGTCAAAACATGCTGGCGGTCATGCCTCATGAAGTTCGGAATGCACGAGTGTCCTTTCGTTCCTACTCCACCATCACTTTGTTGTACAGTCCATACTCTGCTCTTCTGGTGAACATCTCATACCCAGATGCTTCTTGGCCTACCTCTTTTTCTTCCGCGTAGTAGAGTTCAACAATGAGCCTGTAGTAATAGGCTTCGCACGTGTTGCAGAAGATGGTGGCTGCCAAAAAGACTTTGTTAGCGATCCACGTGGACATGACTGGATTGCTGTGGAAGAGCCAAGAGTCAGATGAAGGCTGCAAGAGATCTGGCAACCGCAAGGGCTGCTGTTCTGAAAGTGAGATCCAGATGTGTTTGCTCCCTTTTTATAGCAGTATAGGTTCCCCTTTTGCATCCTCCTAGGCATCCCTCTAAGACATCCTTAATATCGAGATAGGTCCCCTCTGCGAACGTTTTTTTCGTTTTAACACGCTTTGTTTTCTCTGTGCTGCATCCACTAGGCATCCGTTCTGCGTCCGTTCCGCTTCCTCCCTGCCGTCTGGGCGGATGCGAGTTGCGCGGATGCGTAGGCGGATATAGCGGATGCGTAACGGATGCACGAACAGAATGCATAGCGGATTGCGTAGCGGACGCATAACGGACAAATTGGATACATTTTCCCGTGCAAAAGTTTTTCAAGCAGCTCTAAAACTTTCTGAGCGATGAAACGTCCATAAACGGATGCTGACGGATAGAGAGGAAGCAAAACGGAGGCAGTGAGTACACACGTTACCAACGGATGGCAAGCTTTTTTCTCCGTTTTACATCCTCTTTGCATCCGTTGGTGCAGTGTGACAGGGGCTTTAATCTGTTAATCTAAGGGATAGGAAGGAGAGTAATTTGGAGAAACAAAAGGAGGAGGAAGGGAGGAAAGGGAGTGAAGGGGGGAGGAGAGAGGAAAAAGGGAAGAGAGAAAGGAAGAAAAAAGTTGAACTAGAAGCATTCTAAAATCCCTTCCAACTCTTATTCTGCATTTTGTTTGTTTCTATCTCTAACCAAAACAGCCTATGGAGGAAGCAAAGTAATTTTTTTCTTTCTGCTGTTCTTCAAGCTCAGAAAACCCATTTCCCCAGTCTCATTCTGCAACACAAGCACAAAGCAGATTGTGGTGTAAGACAGTGATTACCTTTTTACAACTCATGGATTTTTAGTGTTGTGTGAACCTAGCCAGAAGGAGGCTTCGTCTGCAAGTCATAATTAACCAAACTAAAGCTTGGATAATGTGCAAAACCAGCAAAAGTGATTGGCTCAAAATCGGACATAAAGAAGATAAAGATTCAGACCTGATTGTCCTATAATCGGGGTAACTAGTGGACAGCTTCTCACTTAAAGAACAGAAGTCCTCATCCAGGTAAAAAGAAACTCCAGTGCAGCTTTCACACAGCCAAAACAGCAGGACCGCATACGGAGTTACAGGTAGCTGTTGTTCACACAATCTGAATTAACATTATTGTCCTAAATCATAGGCTGTTTTAAGCATACTTTGCTGAACAAGCCATAGTGGGCTGCTTCCTGTACATTCTATCATAAACCAACATTTGCAAATCACAATCTCTGAAACAATCTTCAGGGCAAAACCAAACAAACCACACTGAATAAGAGTAGGCCACATACCTGACTTTTCACTTCTGACGTAGCATGAACTGTCGCTCATCAAGGAGGAAAAGGTTTACAGGTGGGCCTCGACTTAATAATTTGTTTGGAGACCAAAGTTACTGAAAAATGTGACTTATGACAATTGTCACAGTTACACCAAGCAGCATCCCTAGGGTCAGTCATATGATCTAAATTTGGACAGGGGGGCAACTGGCATGTATTTTGATGGTTGCAGTGTCTCAGGGTCATGTGATCAGCTTTTGTGGCTGTCAGGATTCCATAATTGCCCTAATTAAATCATGAGCCTTGAGCCAAAGTTAAAAAAATTTCAAAGAATTTATTGGGAGCGACAGACTGGCATGACCTGTATGAAACCAACTCTGGCATATGTGATTTACAGTCACCTGTGACCCTGTCCCCCCCCNCCCCCCCCCCCCGTGTGTCATAAATTAGATTCTCCAATTACACACATTCACGGCCTGAGTGTCATCAATCATGTTCTCGAGTTAAGGAACTTTGTGGGCAAAAGCTCTTTTGGAGATAAGGTTGGAATACGCTTCTGAATTCATTTGCAATATGCACCTTCAGGTTTCCTCTCTAATTCTTTCTTTTGGAAACAGGCATGGAAATGTTTTACAAGTTGACAGTGACCTTCTGACAAAGAAGCCAGATTCAGTTAACCATGTTTAGCATATCTTGGCACACAACTGTGCCAAGAAAGCTCGTAAAGTAGGGGAAAACTCACTTAACAACAAGCAAAGAGGAAGAAAAGAAATATATGATTGGAATATAGAGCTAAATAAAATGGCTACACGTGTCAATTTCGGGCTCGACACTGTCTTGCTTAGAGCTACTCCAGTAAATTTTGGGCTCAGTTATAGTTATTAAGTCAACAATTAGTAATTGTATAAAAAGCAGGTGAAAAAAAGCACTAGTGGGATATTTAAAAATAGAATTACTTTCAATTGTTCAAGCTAGTCCTATTATCTGATTAAAGAAAACTACCGTACATTTTAGGCTTTGGCAATGTCTAAACAAGTGTTTTTCAATCTTGGCAACTTTAAACTGTGTGGACTTCAAACCCCAGAATTCCCCAGTCAAGATGGGTGAAGAATTCTGGGACTTAACATCCACACATCTTAAAATTGCCAAGTTTGGAAAACACTGGTCTAAGCATTTTCCTTGTGCTAAAAGTCATTATGTGTGAAATTGTCATTGCTAGATGTTATTCAAGCCTTCTCTGGTATGTCAGTCTTTCATCACTGGGATTGATTAATTGATTGGAGACCCATGCCTCATCATTGCAATAAGTCTCAAGTGACAAAGCCCAATCAAAGATGAGCTACCTCAAGAAGAATTAAGTCTCTAAAATATAGCATGTTGGCCGTACCCAAGAGGAAGTGATT
This sequence comes from Laticauda laticaudata, assembly GCA_004320025.1. Classification (NCBI taxonomy): domain Eukaryota; kingdom Metazoa; phylum Chordata; class Lepidosauria; order Squamata; family Elapidae; genus Laticauda; species Laticauda laticaudata. The sequence goes on from BHFT01015555.1 coordinate 67,408, forward strand.
GATAAAAATTGAACTGCTTTTGAAATGAAAGGCAGCAAAGCATAATAAGGAACTAAAAGAACTAATACAGACCCAGATATACTGTATATTTAATTTTCAGCAACTGGGTCTTCAAAATAAACTCCAATAGTAGGGGAACAAGTCTTCAGAGCAAAGATTCAACTCAAGCACAGTAACCCAAGGGTTAGGGAAGGATTAGATTCCCCCTATATTGCGACTTCAGAGAAAGATTCTCCTCTTGAAGGGTCTGTATCATAAAAATGGCTAAATTTACTCTCAGAATCCAGGGTTTCTCCCGATGGCTCCTCTTCCAATTCCGCTGACATTTGCTCAGTGTAATTTTGGGTTAGCTCTTCTTCATACTCATGCTGAACAGACCTATCATTAGATACATTGCTGGCAGTTCCTGCTTCTCTGGCTGCATCCTCCACTTCTTCCAATACCATATCAAAGAAGGATCGATGAGAAGCTGTTGATCTTCTTCCACTCAATTTGACCCTTGGAGAAAAACAAATTGCAGTTATTGGCCTGTCGGTCTTTGGTGTAGACATACAAATTCCATCTGGCTTGTCCTCATCCAGTTCATCTATTAATTCATCATTTTCTTCTTCCTCATCTGAAACAATAATTGCAGGACGCTTCTTTTTCCCCAGCCCAAAACTGTCTCTACTATCACATGGACTGTTGGAATCGTCCATGACCACAGAGCTCCCCACACCATTGCTAGTCTGGAGGCTTCTGTGATTCCTATGTTCTTTCCCAACTGATTCAGTTGCAGAGCTACAATAACTATCCAACTTTAGCTGGAATCCTTCATTTGCTGTCTCCTCTAACGACATGTCTTTTTCTGAGATAATTTGTGGACCATACTCAGAATCCTCAAAGGCAAGATTGAAACTGACCTGATAGAGAGAGGGACTATCAGGAGAGTTGAACTGTGCTGTTTCTCTCGTGCCAGAGATCTGCACTGCACTGCTTTCTATCGTTTTGCTAACCAGGGCCTGATGTGATGCCACAGCATTTACTTCATTAATTTCGCAGGCATTTCCATGAGAGATTGGAAGAACATCAAGTGACATGTCAGCCTCAGTCTGGTGTATGCCATCCTCAGAAGGATATGAAACTGGCTCCTGAAACAGTTTCATCTGGACATCTTTAAGCTTACTTCTTGCATCTGGAAATGGATCACAAGAGATCATTTTGGATTCTGAGTTGATATTGCCTTCAATCGATGATGAAGTAGCTTGGGGAAGAGAAGATACAACATTTAGACTCTCATTTTGGTCATCCGTTTGCAGTCCGGTTTGTTGATATTCTTCGTTTTTGAAATGCAGAACATCCATATTGGTTGTATGGGAAAGCATTTGCTCATTGTCCGTATCCTTGGCAGGCAGTTCAGAGATTGCTCTGGATTCAGGACTGCAGTCCTCCTTGATAGATACTGAATGAGTCTGAAAATGGGACACAAGTGTTGTCCTGGGATTTAGGTCACACACTTGGAAGCTGGGAAATTGGTGTTTTTTCTCCTCAGAAGGCAAAACATCTTCCGTATTAGAAATAATGTGAAGAATTTGCTCATCATCCATGTCTTCAACAACCAGACTGGTCATTTTAGAGCTCAAATTGACCATATCACGAACACCATCATTGTCATCATCGCTTACCAAATCAATAACTTCATTAGTGATGACAGGACTAATAAATACAGGTGGGGTAACCAAAGGACTTGGAGGAGGAGCTGGCAATTTCTTTGTGGATGGAGAGGGTGATTCCATGACCGTTGGGATTGTCCTTTCGGACATGGATGGCCCAAGAGTGTCACCTGGTGAAGACTTAGATGGTTTTGTTTTTGACTGGCTGGATAAGTCTGTATCTCTCAACCATGCTCCTTCAGTCGTGTTTATGATATTTCTCATCTGCTGATAGTGAGAGGAAATAGCAGGAGACTTGAACTGTTCTGTTTCTCTCGCGCCAGAGTTCTGAAGCATGATGCTTTCTGTCATTTTCCAAACCATGGTCTGATGTGGTGCCACAGCATTTACTTCATTAATTTCGCAGGGATCTCCATGAAGAACATCGAGTGACATGTCAGTCTCAGTTCGGTGCATGCCATCATCAGAAGGATACACAACTGATTCCTGCAACAGTTTCATCTGGACATCTTTAAGCTCACGTCTTGCTTCTGGAGATGGATCGCAAGAGATCATTCTGGATTCTGAGTTGACACTGCCTTCGATCAATGAAGTAGCATGGGGAAGAGAAGATACAACATTCAGACTCTCATTTTGGTCATCCGTTTGCAGTCTGGTTGGTTGATATTCTTTGTTTTTGAAATGCAGAACATCCATACTGGTTGTATGGGAAAGCATTTCCTCATTGTCCATGTCCTTGGCAGGCAGTTCGGAGATTGCACTGGATTCAAGACTGTAGATCTCCTTGATAGATACTGAATGTCTCTGAAAAGGAGACACAAGTGTTGTCCTGGGATTTAGGTCACATACTTGGAAGCTGGAAAATTGGTGTTCTTTCTCCTCAGAAGGCAAAGCATCTTCTGTATTAGAAATAATCTGAAGCATTTGCTCATCATTCACGTCTTCAACAACCAGACTGGTCATTTTAGAGCTCAAATTGACCATATCACTAACACCATCACTGCCATCATCGCTTACCAGATCAATAGCTTCATTAGTGATGACAGGACTAATAAATACAGGTGGGGTAACCACAGGACTTGGAGGAGGAACTGGCGATTTCTTTGTGGATGGAGCGGGTGATTCCACAACTGTTGGGATTGTCCTTTCGGATGTGGATGGCCCACGAGTGTCACCTGGTGAAGACTTAGATGGTTTTGTTTTTGACTGGCTGGATAAGTCTGTATCTCTCAACCATGCTCCTTCAGTCGTGTTTCCAATATTCCTCATATGCTGGTCATTCAACTGAGATTCTAGTTGTACCAACTCTTGGGCTTTTTGGACTCTGTGTTTAATGTACCTGTGAGCTTCTTCATTTTCGGCTTCATCATCATGTGCTGTCTCCTGTGTGTACATCAAATCATGGTCAGAAATGCCAAATATATCCAGCATGTGGAGGTATGCAATGTGTTCATCCAACTCTGTGTTTGTTTTTCTTTGGGTGGCATGTAAGGATTGCAGTTGTAGCTGTGTGGCTGAGCTTCGTGTGTCTTCCAATATGAACAATTCTTTTAGCTCTTGCATAGTGAAATAGCGATAGGGATTTTTCTTATCACCCGTGCTTTGACGTATTAAAGAATCCTTGAAGACTTGTCTTCTATAGATCTTCTCTTCAACTGTTCCACAGGTAATCAGCCGGTAGATTATGACATTCTCTTTTTGGCCAATCCTGTAAGCTCGGTCCACAGCTTGGGCATCTGTCGCTGGATTCCAGCTAGGATCAAAAATCACCACCCGGCTAGCAGCTGTTAAGGTTAAACCAATCCCACCAACTTGAGTAGTAAGCAAAAAGACAGAGTAATCTGCACCTTTCTGAAACATGCCAATTCTCTTCTCTCTTTCTGCCAACTGGGTCACTGTCCCATCAATGCGCATGAGCTTAAAGCCCCTGTGAGTTAAGACCCGCTCTATAATGTCCAACATTTTTCGCGATAGGGAGAATACCAGAGTTCTGTGTCCCTCATATTGCAGTCTTTCCAGCAGTGCCACAAGGATGCTCAACTTTCCAGACTCCTGAATCAGCATCTCATCAGAAACATGCTCAATACTCCTCTTCATGCCTGGGAGCTCACTAGGTTCATCTTCACCAACTTCTTCTTCGCTATAATTGGATGCTTCCAGCCCTAGTTGTCTACATGCTCGATTTGACAAGAGCCTTGGGTGATCACAGAGTTTCTTCAGGATATTCAGTTCAGCCAGTGGGGACCTTGTGGACAACAAAAGCTCCTTGATATGATCCAAGCATATAAAATTTCTATATATTTCCTCTTGTACAGGTGCTAAGAACACCCATACAATGAACTCGTTCTTTTGAGGAAGGGAAGGCATGACAGGAGCAACTTCTTTACTTTGGTTTTCAGGGAGATGGTTTGGAAGCTCAAGCTTCTTCTTCTTCTGGAGTTCATCTTTAGTCCGTCTCAGAAAATATGGCTTTATGATGGACATTAGGTTTTCTGAGATTTTAAGCCCGAGAGCTTTCTCTCCAGGAGTGGCATCTTTTGCCCTAGCTCTTGTGATAGGGTTCTCATATTCCATCCGAAAGGTTTTGACAGTACCCAACAGTGAGCCTTGACAAGCAAAATCGAAAAGGGCCCAAAGTTCTTTGAGGTTGTTTTGGACTGGAGTCCCTGTGAGAAGGATACGGTTTTTGGAAGGAATGGCATGCACAGATTTTGTTGTTTTGGCAGACGGAGTTTTGATTTTATGGGCTTCATCCAGAATGATATAGTCCCAAACAAACTCTCTCCCACCAAAGCTAGAAAGCTGCTGCCAGTTGTGGAGAAGCATCTGGTAGGTTGTGAGCAAGATGCCCTTTCTACTCTGGATACGCTCCAGATACCTGTTACGTTCAGCTTTGTTGGTCCCATGGAAAACTTTCACTCGTAGGCCTGGGGTCCACTTGGAAAACTCTTTCACCCAGTTGTTAAGAAGGGTGGCTGGGAGAATCAGCAACACGGAACGGATGAGTTCTGCATCAAACATCCCAGAGAGGAACGCGATGATCTGAATGGTCTTCCCAAGTCCCATGTCATCTGCCAGGATGCCGCCCTTCCTTCTGTCTCGATATAACTTGTACAGAAAAGCAACCCCTTCTCTCTGATAGTCAAAAAGCTTATCGTGCATTTCTCCGTACAGCATGAGTCCGCTCTGACACACATCCACAAAGTTGTTGTCCTCCTCCTCCTCCACCGCCAGAGAAGCGAGGGCTTCCTCCAACTTTTTAATGTTTGAGGTCAGCTTTTCGCTGAAATGGATTTTAAGAGCCTGTTGGAACAATTGGAGAGATGCTTCCAGGTTCCCACTTCTGGCTTCCTGCTTGGCTTGGGACACGCATCTGTAAGATCAAGAAACAGTTCTGTAGTCATGAAGGGATATAATAGTAGCTAGGTAGAATTAGTGGGAAATAACAATAGCATCAGCAGAATTAGTTTAACTTGCTAGTTCGCTTCTGTAAGAATTGCTTTGCTTCTATAACAGTGGTTGCCAAACAATGGGCCGGGGACCACTGGTGGTCCGTGAGAAAATGTTGGTAGTCCACAAAGAAATGTCACCCCCAAAGCAATTAACCCAGGCTGCGCAGGAACACAAGGCAGCGCCGCCCACATGGCCCATGGGAAGACAAGGCTTGCATCACTTGCATTGCAAACAACACAAGGTAGTGAGGGGAGGGGAGAAAGGGCGGATGGGGGGAACTTGCCCCATGCGCCTTGCCTGTTCACTTGTGCTGTTTCTTTCTACTTCTTTCTTCTGCTTTTGGCTGCATGCAAGGAAAGCAGCAGAAGTCTTTCCTTTTCTCTCCCAAACTCCACCAGAAATGAATTTTTAGGACCCTGCAAGGCTCTGCTCCAAGAGGCTGCGCCGGCATGACAAGTCTCACAAAGACTCATTTCTGGCAGTTTGGGGGAGAGAAAGAAAGACTTCCGCTGCTTTCCTTGCA
>BHFT01015557.1:0-16969 GCA_004320025.1 Laticauda laticaudata
TGGAAAATTTGCTCGTCCGCTGTGTCCTTTTTACATACGTTTTGCATCCGTCGGCCGATGTGACCTAGCCTTAAGTTCCATAGAATAGGATGAGCATAATTGACTAGCTGATGGGAAACTGAGTCTCTTTCTGCATGGGGTGGAGGGAAAATGTGAGAGTATGTGAGTGTGGAAGAGGAAGGACTCATAAAGTAACCCTATGCCCTAATTACTGAAAGAGGAGCAAAAAAAAAAAAGTGATAAATATAGGAGGACAGGCACACAAAGAGCAACAGCCCAATTCAACTATTTTTGGATATTTTAATGAAGAAAGGTAGAGCTATGATTTAAACAGTAAAAATAGTTTAAAGTGGATTAGTGCAAAAAATGCGTCTTCTTCTTCCACAAATAAAATAGCATAGATCTACTCATTTTAGGATATTGTGAAAGACATACAGTGCTAAAACAATTGATTCTCTTCCCCAAATAGCATAAAGGAGCTATACTCTTCTCTCTCTTTTTGGAAGTCTCGTGAGAAGTTCCTATGCAAAGCATGGTATCGGGAAAGCAATAGCTTGAAAGGAAATGGGCATTGAGGTATGATTGTAGCATAGCCAAAAGGAAGGAAAATACTGCCATGCAGCCTATGTGTTACACAGACAGTTTTATAATCTGGAGTGAAATCCTGAATTGACAAATGACTTCATCCAGCAGTTTCAGGTAGCTATTAAATAAAAGGGGAGAGGGAGTCAAGTCCTTTGATGACTCACAACTGGATGTCAGTAGGTTCAATTTCCCCATGCTCTCATTAATACCAAGTGAAACCACCCACAATGAAAAAAGGAAAACCAACACCAAAATGGTGCACCACACTCCAGACTTCACCATCAGTCCAAATATACTGTGATTGATGGTACTGAAAGCTGAAGAGAGATTAGGAAAGCTAGATAGGATAGTACCTATTCCCATGTAGTATACCAGATTATTATATTTATTACTTAGACATGTTTGTGATTTTTCATTATCTGCATTCAGACACATTATAATTTTTGTAGCCTTAGTGAAGTTTTTTTTAAGTTTTAAAATAGGAAGAGCAGAAAATCTGACTCCTGAAAACATTTCTTTGATCATGGAAAAGACAGAATTGAATAACTCATTTCCAAGATTGTTAATAAGCATAATATACATTCATTAAGAAGGAAGATTTACAAATATATGTAATGTATTTATTTACAGCATATTAATCACAGGAGAGAAGTTTAGAGAAAGACATTAATTTAGCATGAAAACTAGTTTTAAAATAGAGCTGTTAAACATGCTATAAAGATGATTTCTAATATTTAATGTACATTAAATCATAAACAGGCTTTTCTAAGCAATTAAAAAATATCAACACACATTTTGCATTGCGGTGTCACCTGACTCCCCTATTGTTAATTGCCACAATGTGGTTTATCTCTTATTTGGGAACTGCATATGTTCCACATCAAGAATTGTTCTTCCAACTATCTGCAAAACAGAAGCTTATTTATTTGATTTGTCAGTCGCTTACAAGATAATAGGTATAAGTATAAACATGAGTAAGAATACAGAAAATAGGTACAGATAAATGGGGACAATAGGACAGGGATGGGAGGCACAATGGTGCATGCCCTTACAGACCTCTTAGGAATGGGGTGAGGTCAATTGTGGATAGTTTGAGGTTAAAGGAGTGGGGGGTTGAGAATGTTGCAACAGAGTCAGGTAGTGCATTCCAGGCATTGACCACTCTGTTGCTGAAGTCATACTTTCTGCAATCAAGTTTGGAGTGGTTAACATTGAGTTTGGTATCTGTTTGTGTGCTCTTGTATGTTGTAGTTTGAAGCCTGAAGTAGGCATTGATAATTTTTGTGTACTATGTGTTAGGGATAACATTGTTTCCCTAACTGGTTTAGATAAATAATAAATAAATAAGTATCATAGTTTGTATGTTAAAGTGTCTGCAAACTTTAACTGTGGGATGTAATTAAGGGAGTTGGTTTGAAAACACCTTAAAAGAAAGCAAGACTGCAAGTGTGCTCTCCTCTTCTGGCTTTGATGATCCCTGATTACTGCTTGAAACTAGACTGGCATTGCTCCGAACGGAGAGAGAACAAAGGACTAGATTTTGTAAGTGAACTGACATAGGAACTATCTACATGGACTTTGGGGCTAAACTGAATATCCTGAATGGACTGACTAAATGATACATTTGACTATTGGACTGTTATTTTTGACTATGCCTATATAATGGAAATAAACTAATACTTTTGATAGCTACAAGCGTATCTTTATTTTACCTAGTATGTTAATAAACCATACAAGCTTAGCTCACTCATTTATCTGTGTGCCTATCTGAACTAACGCTGCACATTCTGTTTAGCTTGTCTCCTAACCCTGGTTGGGAACCCGAGGCTTATAACACTGATTATGGGCCAGAGGCTGCAAAGTCAGTTTAAAGGATAAAACAGATTATGTAAAGAGTGAGAGTTTGTTTGTTGTTTATACTTACAGTAAACAGACAGCTGTGTTTTATTAATTATAGTTTAATATACATATATGAAAACATGGCCACAAAGTCAATCTACATAGTTTGTCCCTTATATCCAAGCTGATGGAACAAAACTATGTATCCATGGTCCTGGGCAAAATGTAGTCTACTTACGAAGAGAAGGTCTGTTGAGGAACATAATGAATCCACCAAACGTAGAAGAATGGGATCCAGAGGAATGGGAAGAACAGACTAAAGATAGAAAGAAATTTATTGCATAAAAATCAACCAAAGTCCTTGCATAATTGGGTTAACCTTAACCTGATCACAGCTGTTATATCCATGCGAGAGAAACGCTGTTGGTGTTGGCAGAAGCTGAAGAGGGTTTAATGTTCGAGATTGTTGGTGCTCACATAAAATTAACATACGGAAGCTTTTCAGAACGCATCTCCAAACAAATGGTGATATGCTGAGTCATTTAGAAAACTAATGCACATTTTTCAAAAACTGCACGAGAAAGAGCTTATTTTCTCTGACTACACGCAAGTCTACATAATTCCCTATCTTCCCTGATGAAAGTTATGATAACTAACGTAACTTCACTGACATTTTGCCAAAGGAACAGTTTACTTTAACTGATATAACTGGCAGATTGATTGAAGAGGGCCGGAAGAAGGCTTGAAAGAGATAAATTAAGGGAAGGAGCAACCTAAAAAGAAGATAATGAATCTCGCTACTGCATCGCAATTAAAAAGTGTTTTAATTTGGAGGAAGAGGACATTTGGCAAGATTTTTGTAAAAAAGGCAAAGCGCCAGAACGCTGGCCGGGGCAACAGAATACTAAAAGTCATCAAAAGATAAATAAAAATTTATGAGTTAGCACATGTATACTAAGGAGCCTGTAAAAATAATTTATGGGTGGTTGCAGCAGGGAAGCATCCATTGTATAACAAATGATAACAAAAAAATTTATTAAATGTCCCCAGAGTAGCACAGCAAGATATTGTAGCCAATGGCTGGAAACTGAAATGCTAAAGGTCAAGGTATAAGCAATATGTTCTTTTTATAAAAGATGAATGTAAAAATGTTATATGTACCACAAACTTAAGTTTAATTTAATTTCAGTAGGATTTTGGGTTAAACTAGGATAGTAGTTACATTTAGGGAAGAATAACTGCATAAATTGAAAAAGAAGATAAGAGAATTACTGCATCTTTAAGAGGTGAATTATATGGTTTAAATGATGATGGTTTAAAGGTGGCTAACCCACAATTTATGAAAATAAGGAAAACCTCATGACGAATCGTATTCACTTGTTACATCGAAGGCTAGGGCATTTAAATTTAAAATGCTTAAGAAAACTGTTTGAAATTATCAAAGGGAAATAAGTTTGAAATCTTGTAATACAGTATTTTCCAATGTAATGCTGTAATCAAGTAAGAGCAGGGTTATACCGGCTAATAGAGTTGATGGATTTCTACTAAAGAGCTTTAGAAGTAGTATTTGCTGATTTAATAGGTCGAAAAAACCAAAGTGTAGGAGGAAGCATCGTTACATACTAAGTATAATGGACCACTATTACCTAGATATGGGTTTTGCTATTTAATGAAGGCAAAACTGAACATATCAAAATCTCTTTAATTGGATTAAATTTGCAGAAAGAAAAAACTAAAAAAGAAATTAGTAATCTTATAAGCAGATAATGTACAGAATTACAATAATAAATTCCAGAAACAGACTAAACAAATGTTACGGTATTCAACATAAAATGTCTGCCACCATATAGCCACAACATATGCCTTTATAGAGAGAAGAAGGCCAAACATTACAATCAATGGGCACGAACTATGATGTCCTATTGCAGGATTACCTGACAATTTAATGGGGAGAAGCAATAATGTGTGGTAATCATATATTAAATAATGTTGTTAATTCAACAACAGGGTGAATTACCCACACACTGTGACATGGTCAAAACTGCTGATTTAAAGTTACAGAAATGCCAAAACATTTTGGAAGCACTCAGCATGGTGCATATCCCTACAAACTTTAGACCACAAAGACAGCATAAGCTAAAAGATTCATTTTTTGTTTAGGATGGTATACCTCTAATCATTAGATCTTATGATTCTGGGAACCAGGTACATCTATAGTTTACACCCAAGTGCTAGTGCAAATTCCTAGAAACATTGTAAGGATGGAAATAGATTAGAGCAAGATTTAAATAATGAAAGGTAATTATTGCACCTAAAAAGGCAGAAAAGATCAGATTAAGCTATAAGAAGATGTCCAATTAAAAGAAGAAGTCCACGAGAGCAAATAGGACCAGAAGCCAAGCCGGAAATAGTTGATCGGAAGAGTTACATAATCAGAACAGTTAATAAAGAAGTCCACCTGGTAGTCCTATAATACCTAGACGTACGACACGCGTAACTAGACCACCTGATAGGTATCAACAAGTATAGTTTGCCAAGTAACTAAAGTTCCAACTAGTGGTAGATGAACCTTAGGATGTATCCTGCTAAGGATCAGGAGAATCGGCAAAAGGCAATCGAAAAAAGAACTAACATTCATTAAAGTAATGAAAAGTTATGAAGATGCCAAATTACCCTCCAGGAGAAAAATCCATTGGGTGCAAATGGATATTTAAAGTAAAAAACTTTTGGAAAAAAAAAATTGATGGGGGGGGGGGGGGGGGGGCACTGGTTTTACCCCATAAAAAGTTTAGGTTAGGTATGCCTCAAGGATTTAATCAAACTGCATCTGATTACGATGAAGTTTTCACCAAGCCCTTAAAGCAACATCTGATTTAAAGAGCAGCATTAGTGTGGGCAATGCTAAGAAAAACTATGTCATTAACCTTTAGATGTAGAAAACTGCTTATCTACATGCCACCTTGCGGCAGCACACTATATATTTAAGAAAACCAATTGGTATAAGACAATAAAGTTAAATAGTAATGATTGTTGAAACTAAAAAAGAGTCTTATACGGGTTGAAACAACTGGTTTGAAGTGAACCAATTATTGTGAAGAGTTAAACAATATAGGTTTTAAATCTGGTTTAGCAGATCGTGTGTGTTTTAAAAAAAGAAAATAAATGGGGGAACGGGTGGGTTTTTTTTTTTTTTTTCCATTTATTGTTTATTTCATTTAACAGATGGGGATTTATTGCTTTGATAAAAAAACCAAGACTAATAATGAAGCTATGAGATTTTATCATTTATTAGCCAAAAAGATAAAATTAAAGCATTTAGGTGAAATTAAAAAAGTATTCTAGGATGACAATTAACAAAACAAATAATGGTTTTTAAGATATCTCAGAAGATAAATTTACCAATTAATTAAAACGTTTAAAAATGGGAACTTTGCAAACTGGCAAAGACTCCAAATGAGTCCAGGAAGTTGCCAACCTAATGATCAAAGTCCCAAATTGATAGTCCATATATCAATCTTTGATGTAGCTATCATATAATAAGCAATTGGTCAAGGCCAGATATAGCTTATAGTGTAAATCAACTGGCACTTTTAATTCAGATCCAATCAATGTCATTGGCAAGCCGTTAAAGAGAATTTAAGCATATCTAAAAGGAACAATGAACATGCATTGTATATAGAACCAAAAGGGTATTTGAGTCTTAGTGCCTATGCAGATGCAAGTTTGCAACTGATATAAAACTAGAAAAAATCAACATTCTGGGATGGCTATATTATTTGGTAAGACACTAATAGGGATGGAGGTCCAATCAGACACAAGCATATTAGCTTGTCCACGATGAAAGCGGAATTTTCAAATTGTCTATCATTTATAATGCACTTGATTTGATTATGTACAAAACAGTTATAATAGACATGGGTATAACTGTAAAAGGTTCATTATACGTTTGTATGAGGATAAACCAAGCAGCTATAAAGTTAGCCTACTAGTATTGGCCTGCTAAAAACTAGATCAAAACATACTGATCTAAGATACTTAAATGTCAGAGAATCTGTAAAGAATGGGTTAATTAAATTGGATATACCTGCCATGACAGAAGAAAACATTGCAGACCAATTTACAAAAGCACAAGGAGTCATGAGTTTGCAAGAGAGTTGTAAAAAATATGAGTTAAAAATGAAAGCGGTTATAAATTATTATTTAACTAAACAGGGGAGAATTTAGGGATAACATTGTTTACCCTAACTGGTTAGGTAAAATAATAACATAAGTAATCATAAGTTTGTATGTTAAAGTGGTCTGCAACTTTAACTGTTGGGATAGTTAATTCAAGGAGTGGTTGTGAAAAACACCTTAAAAGAAGCAAAGACTGCAGCTTGCTCTCTCCTCTGGCTTTGGATGATCCCTGATTACTGCTTGGAAACTAGACTGCATTGCTCGAACGGGAGAGAGAACAAGGACTGATTTTAATGACTGACATAGATATTCTACATGGATTTGCTAACTGAATATCCTGAATGAACTGACTAAATGATACATGACTATTGGACTGTTATTTTGGACTATGCTATAATAATGGAATAAACTATACTTTTGATACGCACAAGCGTATCATGTTATTTTTTACTGTATGTGTAATAAAACATACAACGCTTAGCTCACATCATTTATCTGTGTGCCTATCTGCACTAACGCTGCACCATTCTGTTAGCTTGTCTCCCTAACCCTGGTTGGGGAACCCAGGCTTAAACACTATGCTTAAGTCCAAATGTAGGCGGCATAGTTCAAGATTGTCCAAGCCCAAAATTTCAAGCCTGGTGGTATAGGGTATTCTGTTGCGAGCAAAGGAGTGTAGTATTGCTTCTTGTGAAATTTACTCTGGACTCGCTCAATTGATTAATGTCTGATATACAGTGCGGATTCCAGACAGATGGAGCTGTACTTGAGTATTGATCTACCAAAAGGTTTTGAATGCCCTAGTTAGCAATTCAATATTTCCAGAGGAGAAGCTTTGTAAAGATAGATTTAACAACTCTTAATGCCTTTTTGGCAATGCTGTTATAGTTAGCTCTAGCGCTTAGATCATTACATATGAGTAAACCGAGATCCTTGACAAGTGAGGTATATATAATGATGTCATATCGCCTAAGCTTGTATTTGGTGAACTGATTTTTTTTCCAATGTCACAGAGCATTTTTGGTCGAGATTTGAGTTGCCAAAATGTTTGACCATTCAGACACATAATCAAGGTCACTTTGAAGAACAGTAGCATTGTCGGTGGTTTGAATAGTTTTACATCATCTGCGAAGAGGACACACTTGCTTATAAGGTGATAGCAAAGGTCATTTACATAAGAGTATAAAGAGTGTGGGTCCTAAAACATTGCCTGGGGACACCACTGTTGACTGGAGCAAGGTTTGATATAGCGCTCCTGATTTTTTATATTTTTGCCTGTTTGACAGGAATGCAGTAATCCACTTATGAAAGGGATCCAGAAATGATGTAAGAATTTAGTTTTAACAGTAATTTGTCATGTTACTACTGAATCAAAGCTTTGCAGAAATCTATGTAAATTGTGTTTATTGCTTTACCTGGTCGAGTAGAGTAGTCCATATGTTTTGCGTGTAGGAGTTGTAGGTTGCAGGACAATTTTTTTTCCTGAAACCAAATGGTTTTGGGAGAGTAGGTTGTTTGAATCTAAGTGGAGAGGGATGAATTGGTTAATGATGATTTCATGACTTTGCCGACATGACACAACACAGTGAGATTGAGTCTATAGTTTTCAACCAGGCTGGGTTCATCTTTTTGAAGATAGGGATGACCATAGCTAAGGACCATAGGTTCAGTAAGGAGTTGGTTTTGAATGATATATTAATATATAATGCTTAGGGGTTCCGCTATGGCAGAGGAAAGCTTTTTTAAGAAGTAAGCACATAATCCATTGGGGCCAATAGATAGGGATGGTTTTAGATTTGTTAGTGCCTTTTCTATGTTTATCTTTTGTAAAGTCAATATGTAGTAGATTATTGCAGTTAGTTGTGGTACGACTAGGAAAATGCGGGGCATGAGCTGTTGCTGTAACAAAGACTGAGCTGAAGAATGTGTTGAAGAGGTTGGCCTTAACAGCTTCATCATTGCAGTCTTTCCCATTTGGTTCTTTCTTTAAGAGGTGGGTGGTTCTTGAGTCTTTAAGTTTGGTGTTTACAAAATTGTAGAAGGTGCAGGTAGATTTTGTATGTAGGAAGTTTTCCTCCTGTTTTCAGTAATAATTTGTGCATTCTGCCTTTATCTGTCGGCATAAAGTGTTGTATCGGTTTTAAAGTTTGCTACATAGCTAGTTTTGTTTTTACCCCATAGTTATTTTTTTTTTTATTGAAGTTTCCTTATTGTTATAGGTAATTTGTTTTTAGGGTTACTAATGGTACATATAGTTGAAGGATTCTTCAAGTCCAATAAGAATGCATTATAATGGTCTTCTATAGTATTACAGTTAGAGAACAGAAAATGTCAATCAAAGATATGATAGGACAGCATCTATGAGATCATAGTTGTTTTTTTGAAATTGTATTTTGGAGATCCATCATTATGATCTTCTTGTAAGGGTGTAAATTGAGACAAAAGTCAATCATACTGTGGTCATTGTTGAAAAGGGTTCTTGTATTGTAGGCCATAAACTGAGTTTGAGCTGTTGCAAGAAGGTGAGGTTGAGGCAGTTGTTGAGATTAGTGTTGTTTGTTACTAATTGATCCAGTCCAGTGTGGAAAACAGCATTGTACAGGTTGCATATATGGGTTTGTATGTACAATTCATTAGGGTCCAGTTTATAAGAAGTAGATTGAGCGTCACCAAGGAAAATAAGAGGGTGGGACAAGAGGCAGCCCACGTCAGCAGTGAAGTTAGTTTGTTTGCAATGAACTATGTCATAATCAGGGGCTCTGTAGCATAATAAGAAGCGGATAGTGGTATTTAAGGACAGTTCACAAATGATGGTGTCTGGAAGAGTAAGCTCCTGTGTAATTAGAATCTTTCTTAGATTTAGGGATTTTTTTATAGAAGATAGCAACTCCACCTCCTCTATGGATTTCATGATCTGACCAATAAACGTGATATTCTCTGACTGTGATAATGGAGTCTGGAAAAGATGCATTCCACCATGTCTCACAGACAAATAAAATATCGAATGTGGCTGTGCTTAATAAGATGAGGAATTCATGCACTTTGTTTGCGACAAAATTATATATAAAATTCTCTAGTAGCATGTAAAATGTTTCAAATTCCAAATATTTTGGACATTTTTAGACTGGCTAGAAGGCTCCATTGCAATTCTCAAGATGTTCAGCCCTGATGAAAGCTCATGGGGAAATTTCTGACTGAGCAGTTGTCCACTGTCTTCAGATTTTAAAGAAATTTTGTTTATAGTCAACCCCAAATCATCAGACCTTTTTATAGTTCTAGAAAATGCTTCTGATTAGCATGCAAGCCAATTAAAATACCATGACATGATTCCTTACAACAATCTTCCTCTCTTTGATGGCTTCTGATAACCATGAATTCTGGGAGGTGAAGTTTAACGTCAATGGAGCATATCATCTCAGTAAAGCCCATCTTACAATAAGATAAGGTAGTTCAGGAATTGATTACATTTATCAAATTTGTACAGGCAACAGGCAACTGAACTCTTTTCTGAAAACAGAAGTCAGCTAATTTCAAATATCATCTAACTGTGATTGTGGTCAGAACGTGAGTACAAAGATTACCTCATACATGCCATTACCTTTTAATATATATCAACCTCTGGTTTGTTTTAGTCATAACTGCATAGATTGCTGAGAAACTTTTTTTTAAACCACAACAAGGACCGGATGAATAAATAAATAACAGCTGTACTGGTTTGCTCAGCAGTAATAGAATACAAGATACTTAGTGAATTCATAGTGCATATGTATAGAAGATGTTTCTGATTAGTTACATTTTATTTATTATTTATTGAATTTATCTTGCACTTTTTGATTTATTCCAACACTCAAGGTGGCTTCCAAAGGTAAAAAAAATAATAATAAATATAATAAATAAAACAATTAAAACCAATAATTAAAATAATTTAAAGAACTTAGCAAAATGGCCTGTACTTTTAGTATGTTCTTAAATGTTGGCAGAATGGAAACCAAACATTAGCTAATTCTTCGGGAGCACATTCCATGTGAGCTGCACTAGTGGAGGCCTATTCCCATGTATTTGATGAACTGGGAATGGGGGCATTTCAGAAAGGCCTCCTGATCTAGGTTGGAGCATGTACATAACTGGAGGTAGCCCCTCAGATGATCAAGTCCTAAACTGCTCAGGACTTTAAAGTCAATACAACCCCACACATTGTGCCCAATGTACTCATTGTGATCTATCTATCTATCTATCTATCTATCTATCTATCTATCTATCTATCTATCTATCTATCTATCTATCTATCTATCCATCTTTCTCTTCATCATCTGTAACTCCTTTCTTTATTATTAGTGCATTATATGTTCCTTGCATCTTATATTTGCTTGCCCACCCTGTTTGTCCCAATGGCAACTTGTAAACAATTTTCAAGGGAGTCACAAGTAAAATGCATGGCAGTGATGTATCAGTTATTGTTGGGCTGAAGCATGGCCGCCAATCACTAAGTCTGATTAGCTTTGGAGGAATTGCAGTTGACACATTGGTCATAATAGTGCAAACATACTCCTTTTCACATCTGCCATCGACAAACTTTTTGTAGGTCAAAGAAAAGTCCTTATCTGCCTATATTTGTGGGAGATTTAATTTTATCCCCATGTTTCATCATAATTCCAGAGTCCAGATTTAGCTTACCAACACATCTCTATCGTGTATGGATTTAATTTCACTTTGTTCTCCCCCTTCAAGCCCATTACAAATATTAGGCAGCATTCAAGGATATTAAATACTTATTTCTGGTTAAAAGCTAGGCATCAATAGAGTGGTGTGAGCACCACCTCCTGGGCATACCCCAACAGCAAAGAGCAGAACTACTGCAAAATACCAAGCAGACTTAGAAGGTATCAAAGCTTTTAAGAGGCTCAAGAAAATGGTAACCTCCAACCCTCCAGTCAGGATTTTATTTGGGAAATGGAACTAACATTGCTTTACTTGCTTTTGTAGATGACCTATTACAGTCCTGCTAGCTGTCTGAGCAGCTTTCATCAATAGCCACAACTATATCTTTCTGGATTATTTTATGATGCTAGGTCAGCTGCATCCAGAAAATCATGTTGGCTACTATGGTTTGACATATAGATTATTGATCTGTAGAATTCCACATGGTTCAGTCTTGTTCCCTGGGTTATTTACTATCTGCATGAATCTATTGGGGCAGATCATTGGAACTTTGGAGTGCAGTATCATAAACTGATAATTGCTCTTTTCTCTCATTTCAGTGAAGTACCCTTGATCTTTGGTAATGAGCTAAATGAGGGAAAAGAAACTGAAATTATATGATGTTAAATTACAGAGGTGCTATAGGTAAGAAGAAAGCTGAGCTTATGAATTGAGGTGAAATCTGCTTGCCATAGTATTGCATTCCCTGAAAAAGAGAAGTTTTGCACTTTGCAAATGCTTCCTGACCTTTAATTCTCACTGGGTTTGCAGATGGTGGCTGAGGCAAGGAATATTTTTGTACAGTTAAGGGTGGAGTGCTAACTGTGATTGTTTCTTAGGTGGTCAGACTTGGCAATGATTCTACTCTTTGGTTATGGCCTGTCTTAACTATTGTACATGTTATGTGTCGTCACCCTTGAAAAATGTCTGGAATTGTAACTGACACAAAATGTAGCTTATGATGAATAAATTAGTTCAGTTCAGGCTGCATTTCAAGAAACATTTTTTCTGAGATAGTTTTCTTCATAATTTGTGTTAGAATTAAGCCAAGACTCAATGATCCTTGGACTGAGAAATCAGTTACATAAAGAATCAATAATAATATTTCAATAGTTATATAGTTATATAGTATACAGTAGAGAGTCCTCTGCAATATTGTGTCTCCTTAATACATTTCTGTCAGGCTTTTGAAGGATGATTTTGAATGATTGAAATAACCATTCTCTATTATGCTTTATTTCCCTCCACATTACTGCAATTGAAAAACAGGGTATTCAGGAGGAATGACTCCAAAAAAGTGGTGAACTACCTTAGGCTACCAGTTGTGCGCCTACAAAAATCTGGTTATCCTCTATCAAAGATGTCAAACTGGCGACCCATGCAGGCCATGTCCACCCCGGCTCTGAAAAGGTTAAAAAAAGAAAAATGATACGATACATCACATGAAGTCACGTGATGCAACTGAGTTTGGTACCCATGCTCTAGATCAGAGGTCTTCAAACTTGACAGATTTAAGACTTGTAGACTTCAACTCACAGAATTCCTCCTCCAGTCATGTTTGCTCAGGAATTTTGGGAGTTGAAGTCCACAAGTCATAAACTTGCCAAGTTTGAAGACCCTTGCTCTTGGAACAAAAAGATATAGAACATTCAAAGTTTTCCCCTGCCATCTGATGGTTACTCACACTTTTGCAGTCCATGTTTGATAGTCTCTCTGTAAAAGGTAGGTAACCTTTGTTAGTTGGCTGGAACACATTCCAGGACTATAGTAGGAAGTGAGATGAAATTTGGTTTGACTCAGAAGAGAAAGGAAGATATGAGCCACTACAGAAAAAAACATTTGAGTCCTAAAGTAGAAAGCATGAGAAAGAAAGCAACTTCAGCTTGATTGGGTTTAGGTATAAGTTGAAATAGAAAAGGGCTTTGACAGGCTTTCTGGATTTTGATATAATACCCTATTCCAAAACTCCATTTTCTGTTTCCTGACTTTGCCCATCTTAAAGTGTTAACTATTTCCAGTAACACTGTATAAGCTGCTCCTGATATGCCTATTGCCTTTGCTGTTCTGCCATTTTTAAAAGTGTGTGTGTGTGTGTGTTTTGATAGAGCAGACTTAGGAAGTAGGCATTAGAAAATACAAGAATAAGACCCAGTTTGGTATAATGGCATGATGGAAACTTTCTAATTTCACAACCTATGGACAGACTTAACCCTAGTTTCAGTTGAGATTATCCTAGACCAAGTCAAGTTCAAAAGTACTAGGAATTTCTAGAAGCCTGGCACATTTAACAAATTAGTCATTAATAGACACATAAACAATATCCATACACTATGCAAAAGAGACAGTCAATAAGCCAAAAAAGGAACAAAAAACCTAAAACCAGCAATCAGCATCCAGAGGAGCATAGATCAAGATTAACATCAGACATCAATCAAATAAGAAATACCCGAATCAAGAAACTGCCAAATAAGCCAACCAAAGAATCTCTATAGCCACCAGCACCAACACTGACAGGGCAAGACACTAGAACATAAACTGAGAGCAAACCCACACCTTACTAGCACAGATGATATTACCAATTTGGGTAATGAAATGTCTTTAAGAAAACAACTATGCTCAAAAAACATATAGGACCCCTCATTTAGCAATAGCAATAGCACTTAAACTTATATCCTGCTTTATAATGCTTTACAGCCCTCTCTAAGTGATTTACAGAGTCAGCATATTGCCTCCAACAATCTGGGTCCTCATTTTACCCACCTCAGAAAGATGGAAAGCTGAGTCAATCTTAAACCTGAACTGCCTGAATCTGCCTGAATGATCTGCCTGAACAATCAACCCTGAGCTACAAATATTCTCCTTTATTGACATCTGTCTATCCCAAGTTTTTGGGAAAGACTTGACAGGTGGATAAAAATGCAAAATAAACCCTAAACATTTGGCTAATGTGTGACCAGCCATAATACAAATAATAATGCCACTCATCCATGCAGCAAAATTGACAGACTCTATTTACCAAGGAAAATAGGTGGGTGTGGAATTTTGAAAGTACACCAGACCATTTAAAGAATAAGAAAGGTCTTTAGAACAATACATGAAGGACAGGGAAGAAGATGCACCAAAAATACTACAGTACATCATGAAGGGTTACTGAATTCTGGAGAGATCAAACCTGTCTATGACAAAGGCCAACTAAATACACACAAGGGAAAAAGGGCAAAATATTACCTGGCCAGTATATACAACAAAAACTAGCAGGCAAAGCAGATAACAAGAGCTGGCTATGGCTTAGAGCAGGAAAGCTGAAGAGCGAGAGGGTCTAATTCCAGTTGCCAAAGATCAAGCCTTAAGAACAAATGCATACAAAGTCAGAATTGAAAAAGACAGTAATAGAAAACAAATGTTGTTTCTGCAAAGAAGCTGAAGAACAGTGGACTATCTACTTAGCTGCAGCAACAGTGCACTTGAATATCTGCAGGAAGTCCCAACTGCCTGCAAGCAAGAACTGGTGACACAGCAAAAATAATAGAAAATGAAGATGCTAAAGTGCTTTAGAATTCAAACACACAAATAGCTGCCACGTAACATCCCAGACTTAACAACTACAGTGGAACCTCAGGTCATGAACGCTTCTGGTCGTTAAAAATTGGGTGGCAAACAAACCCAGCCATGGCAGATTCCCTTTCTGCACCAATTTCCCCTTCTGCACATGCACAGTCCATGCAAATTTTTGTCCATGCATGCACAATGCTTCTGGTCATGACCAAATTGAGTTGCGACCATTGTCCTGGAATGGATTACGGTTGCAACTCAAGGTTCCACTATATTGATAAGAAAAGGCAAAGGGTCTGGATAGTGGATGTGGCAGTACCTGGACACAGGAAAACAGAAGAGAAAGGAATGGAGAAGATAACCAAATATAAAGACCTACAAATAGTAGTTGAATGAATGGGACAAAAGAAAGCAAAAATACTACAATAGTAATTGATGCTTTAAGTGCAATCCCAAAACAACTGGAACATCACTTGAATAAGATTGACATTGATAAAATCACTATCAGTCAATTGCAAAAGACAGCATTACTTCAAACAGCTTACATCCTGCTATGATACTTTTAATATTATCAAACTACAAACTCTACTTATCCCAGGTACTTGATAAGAACATAATGGTTGGACAAAAATGCTAAACCCAGCCTAAATGTCTGGCTGACTGTGCAACCAATCATCGTCATCATCATCATCATCATCATCATCATCATCATCATCATCATCACCACCACCTTCATTTAGGCAGTCCTTTCTCCAACTTTCCTTAATACAATACACTCTACTTGCATAATTCCAGACAATCTTCATGGATTAAAGATGTGGGGAATGGAGTGCAGTAAAAAATGGCAGGTATAATTGCAAGAGCAAATCTGCCATCTTAAATGTTTTATAATTAATGAATCTATTAACTTTTTTTAAATAAAAAAGAAGAATAAGAAGGGAGGGGAGCCATACATAGCATGACAGAGATCATCTGTGGGGAAAACCCTATCTCTTCCCTGGTGTCTAAACTGCCCTCCCAGTGCCACTTAATATCCTGGCTTAGCAGGTGTCAGGCAACCAAATTATCCAACTGCTCAGAAACCTTTTGGGTGGTTTCCCCCACCATACACCTCTGCCTCAGGAACATACACCGAATAAGTTTGCATATGATTGACAGTCTAGGATCACTCTACACTGAGACCAGGTCCCATCCTCACTGTAGGGCCAGAATCAGGAAAAAAAGGAAAAAGAAAGATAAAATAGGAAAAGGAGCAGTGAAGGTGCTTTCCATTCTCCAAACTTTCCAATAAAACCTTAAAGTTCCTTAAACCTTAACTTCCAAAGTATCAGGAATACCTCTTCCTCCCTCCTGCTTTAAGATTCCCTGCTCAGCAGCAAACCAACCAAGCCAGCAAAATGCAAAGTAGCAAGCTGCCGGGAGATAAGCCCTTGTTTCTGCTGACTCCTTCAAGTATTAACATGTTAGAAGTGATCTAACGAGTGTGAAAGGCTAGCCTGCTCATCAGGCAAAGTGATTTATCAGCCTCCAGTGGCAGTTCCATGGGGGCAGTGGAATGGAAAGAAGTCCCAGGTGCTGCTGCTTCCCATAGCTACTTCTCAGTTTGGAGAAAATGCAGGAGCAGTTAGTTCCCTGGTGCTTTTCACAGAAGGTTCTTCAGATGAGGCACTGAATGAATAGCCATTTCCAGTTCCTCACTGGGGCCAAGGCTTATGACATACATCTACGTTTCTTCCTGTTGTACAATATAGTACACTGTCTAGCATTGTCATGCTAGAATATGGCTCGTATATAAGGTTTTAAATGGTGTTCATACAGAAAGAGTATGTCACATGACCAGAGAGTCCTGAAAATGGCCATAAGTTTGGACTGATTGCACAGTGCCCAAAACAGCAGAGGGGGTAGATTTCAGGAGTTGAAACTGGGTCATAAGTTTCTTTTTTGGGGTCTGTTGTAACTTTGAATGATTACTAAAGCCCATGTCACACAGCACCAACAGATGGAAAGAGGATGTAAAATGGAGAATAACACTTGCTATCCGTTGGTTAACGCGATGTATCCGTTCTGTACTCACTGCATCCGTTTTTCATACTCTCTATCTGTCCAGCATCCGTCTACT
>BHFT01015558.1:0-12292 GCA_004320025.1 Laticauda laticaudata
GAGACCCTAAATAGCAGGGGCCTTCAAACTTGGCAGCTTTGTGGACTTCAACTCCCAGAATTCCTCCTCCAGTCATGTTGGTCAGGAATTCTGGGAGTTGAAGTCCACAAGTCTTAAACTTGCCAAGTTTGAGGATCCTTGCTCTAGAAGTTGTGGGTGCTCCATCACTGGAGGTTCTCAAGAAGAGATTGGACAACCATTTGTCTTGGGATGGTATATACTGTAGCAAGGATCTTCAAACTTTTAAGACTTGTGGACTTCCAACTCCCAGGATTCCCGAGCTAACACGACTGGAGGAGGAATTCTGGGAGTTGAAGTCCACAAAGCTGCCAAGTTTGAAGGCCCCTGCTATTTAGGGTCTCCTGNCGAGCTAACACGACTGGAGGAGGAATTCTGGGAGTTGAAGTCCACAAAGCTGCCAAGTTTGAAGGCCCCTGCTATTTAGGGTCTCCTGCTTGGAGCAGTGGGCTGGAATAGAAGACCTCCAATGTCTCTTTTCAGCCCTATCATTCTTTGTTCTATGTCCTGTCCCTGGTACTCTTTCATGTGTTCGTAAGTGAACACTTCAACAAGAGGACAGAAAAGATGCTGAGCTCATTGGTAGATCACCAGAGGATAAGGCTCAGGGTTCAAAGGGGTCTGTAGAAGGGGGTCAAGCTATTTTCCAAAGCACCTGAAGGCCAGACAATAATGGATGGAAACTGAACAAGGAAGAGATTCAACCTGGAAATAAGGAGAAACTTTCTGACAGGGAGAACAATCAGCTAATGGAACAGAAATTGCCCTCAGAAGGTGTGGGAGTTTCATCCCTGGAGGTTTCAAGAAGAGATTGGACTGTCATTTGTCAGAAATGGTGTGTTGGGTTTCCTGCTTGGGCAGAGGATTGGACTAGATGACCTCCAAGGTCCCTTCCAACTCTGTTATTCTATATTCAATGGAACAGAAGTTGCTCTCGGAAGTTTTGGGAGCTTCCTCCCTGGAAGCTTTCAAGAAGCGACTGGGCTTCCATTGGTCAGAAATGGTGTGTAGGGTTTCCTGCTTGGGTGGGGGGTTGGACTAGATGACCTCCAAGGTCCCTTCCAACTCTGTTAATCTGTTAACATCTGAAGCTTGGAGTGGGGCCCTCTCCAGAAGTTGGAGGCCTCCAGGGCTCGCCCCTCTGGAAGGAGCTCTGCAAGAACATTGCCTAACACGAGCATTTCCATTCTCTTGGCCAACCTTTGTGCAATCTCCCAAGTATGCACTGAGAGCAGTGCTATCTTTTCTCCTGCAGAGAACCAGGCATATATGTGTGTGTGTGTTTGTGTGTGAACTCCGCTTCTCTCCAGCTTTGTGGCTTCCAGATGGGGAGGCCTTCAGCCTGTCTGTCTGGGCATGCTGGGCTCTGTGGTTGGAACACATCTGGAAGACGCGGTGCGAGACCAGCCAACAAAATTCCGTTGTTGTTGTTGTTTTTTCAACCATGCTGATGTTACAGCCGTTTGAGGAGTTGCCTTGCCAGCTGCATGGAGGTCTGTGTGTCATCTGTACGTCAAAATCACAACCCCTGGATCTGAGGGAGTTCTCCTCCCCCTCCCCCTCCTCCTTTCCACATTCTTCTCTCCCTTCTGGCACTGATGGTGTTACCTAGTTGGGTCATAAAACATCTGCAAGTAAACAACCAAGATTAGTGAGCACTCAAGATTGTATAGTTGTCTTTCTCTTCCTCCTCTTCCTCTTTCTCCTCTTCTTCACATTCCCCTCTTCCTTCTAGCACTGATGGTGTTACCTAGTTGGGTCATAAAACATCTGCAAGTAAACAACCAAGATTAATGAGCATTCAGGATTGCAGAGTCATCTTCCTCTTCCTCCTCCTCTTCTTCACATTCTCCTCTTCCTTCTAGCACTGATGGTGTTACATAGTTGGGTCATAAGACATCTGCAAGTAAGTGAGCACCCAGGTTTGCATAGTCATATTCCTCCTCCTCTTCTTCACCTTCCCTTTTTCCTTCTAGTACTGATGGAGTTACATGCTTGGGTCATAAAACATCTGCAAGAAAACAACCAAGGTCAATGAGCAGGGAGAATTGTCTCCTCTTCCCCTCCCTCCCTCCCTCCCTCCCTACCTCCCTCCCTTCCTTCCTTCCTTCCTTCTTTCCTTCCTTCCTTCCTTTCATGTTGTCTTGCCATTGTGTTCTTTGATCTTCTCTTCTTTCTGAGAAAGTCACTGGCTTCTGTATCCATGATCCTAGTCTCGGGTCAACCAGGATGAGGAGGACAGTCGTGATAAACTATTTGAAAGTAGGAAGAGAAAGGAAGGGCAGTATACACATCCCTTTCTCTTTTAAGTTAGTTGTGGTGAGATGCTTGCCAGAAGTTTGAAGCACTTGGCAACTTGTAGATGGGTGGACTTCAACTCCCAGCAGTCCCCAGTCAGCATTACTCCAATCTAGGTCCTACCTACAATTAAGGTTTTGTTTTGTTTTTTTTTCATCTCAGCAACTTCCAGAATGTGCTGGCTGGGGGGAATTCTGGAAGTTGAAGTCCACAGATCTTAAAATTGGGGAGGTTGGGAAATATTGTTTTAAGACTGCTTTTGTACGATTGGCTGGCCAAGGCTGTCCTCTAGAGGCCAAATGGAGTGAAATATTGTTTTCAATTCAGCAGAAACAATGAAGGAAAAATTGCCATCCCATTGTCATGGCTTTGTTTTTTATTTATTTTATTTTGTCAAGCGATTATTAGATAACAGGTATAAGTGTAAACAAGGTTATGAATGCATGAAATGGATACATATAAGGAAAAAAAAAAGAAACAATAGGACAGGGACGGTAGGCACATTGAGCCATCGAAGTGTCAGCTTTTACATCTAATGTCTTAAATATATGTTCTCATAGCCAAAGGTCTTCAAACTTGGCAACTTTAAGACTTGTGGACTTCAACTCCCAGAATTCCTGAGCTAACATGACTGGAGGAGGAATTCTGGGAGTCAAAGTCCACAAGTCACAAAAGCTGTCAAGTTTGAAGATTCCTGTTATAGGCCATTGCAAGAATGGATGCTGAGGAAATGTAATACAGTGGGGGAAAAAGGAATTTCATTGACATTTCATATTAATCTACCATAGCTGTAAAAAAAAGTGGGCCTTAAAACAGGTTTAGCTAGATATTTAACTGGTTTTGATCCATTTTCAGATAAAGATCCTTTAAAATAATTATAGATTTTTAATCTATAGATTTCTAGATCCTAATTTTAGATTTCAAAGGAGGTGATGGTATGGAGAGCAAAGGGATTGATTGAATAATTGAAAAGTAATTACATAAACCTTCTAAATAAACAGAATAGAATAGAATATAATAAATAGACTAAAATGAAATAGGAAGAGAATAGAATGCAGAATAGACTACAGAATAGAATAGAGTAGAGTAGAGTAGTGTAGAGTAGAAATGAATAGAATAAAATAGAACAGAACAGAACAGAACAGAATAGAGTAGAAATGAATAGAAATGAACAGAAATGAATAGAAATGAAGAGTAGAGTAGAAATGAATAGAAATGAATAGAATAGAACAGAACAGAACAGAACAGAATAGAATTCTCTTATTGGCCAAGTGTGCTTGGACACACAAGGAATTTATCTTCGGTTCATAAGCTCTCAGTGTACATAAAAGCTGTAAGTGATAAATCATGATCATCGTCATCATAAAAATACATTCATCATAAATCATAAGATACAACACAGTGATAGAATCAATACAAATCATACTAGGAAATGAAATAAAACAATATAAATTGTAAAGATACAAGCAACAAAGTTATAGTTATAGGTAGAAAGGGGGATAGGTTATAGGAAAGATGAGAAGAGTAATATTAATAGCAAGAGCACTTAGACTTATATACCGCTTCATAGTGCTTTCCAGCCCTCTCTGAGTGGTTTACAGAGTCAGCCTCTTGCCCCCAACAATTTGGGTCCTCATTTTACTCACCTTGAAAGGATGGAAAGCTGAGTCAACCTTGAGCCTGGTGGGATTCGGTCTGCCAAATTGCAATGGGAGTAGCTTGCAGTACTGCCCTCTAACCACTGCGCCACCAAGGCTCTATATAATAATATAGTACAGTCTATAATACAGTCTTACTGAAGAGTTTGGCAGTGTTGTGGGAATTAGTTGTTTAGCAGAGTGATGGCATGGGGGAACAAACTGTCCTTGTGTCTAGTTGTTCTGGTGGCAGTGTCCCATAGCATCATTTTGAGGATAGGTTTGAATAAATTATTATTTATAAATCAATTATGAATTAAATAAATAAAATTAATAAAAATCAATAACCTGATGACCCTTAACAACAACATGCAGGTAGTCTTCAACCATTCATTTAATGACCGCTCAAAGTTACAGCAGTACTGCAACCTACTGTTATAAATTCCATTTGTATATAGCATCACAAACACAGTCACCATGTGCTTTACTGCTCAACTGCTTAACTCCACCAGGAAACAGGAAACTCTACATAGAACACAAGAACCTAGAGTATATACCATAGATCCAAACTTGTAAATTTGTAAGCCTGTAAACATTGCCATCTGCTGGATAAATGCTACTAAAGTTGTTCCATAGAAATATATTCCAACAATGAACACATATGATTTATGATGTCCTCAAAAACTGCTTTATAAAAATTCTTAGTAAGGCTACATCTGGAATACTTGCATCCAGTTTTGGTCACCACATTAGAAAAAAGATGCTGAGACTTTGAAAAAAGTGCAAAGAAGAGCAACTAAGAGGACTAAAAGGCCTGGGAGACAAAAACATATGAAGAATGGTTGCAGGAATTGGTTTTGACCAGTCTAGAGAAGAGAAGGACTAGGGGAGAACATGATAGCAGTCTTCCAATATCTCAGGAGCTGCCACAAAGAAGAGGAGGGGGTCAATTTATTCTCCAAAGCACCTGAAGGCAGGACAAGAGGATGGGAACTAACCAAGGAGAGAAGCAACCTGGAATTAAGGAAAAATTTCCTGATAGTGAGAACAATTAATCAGTGGAACAACTTGCTTCCAGAAGTTGTAAATACTTTATCACTGACTCAAGGTTTTTAAGAAAAGACTGTCTGAAATAGTGTGTAGGGTCTCCTGGTTGAGCAGGGGGTTGGACTAGATCAGGGGTCATCAACCTTTTGGACCACAGGGACAAACAAACTAATAATTTTAAATTCCATGGATCAGAGACCCTGGGAAAATCTCCCCAAAAAAGTCAGCAGGAAAATCTCCCACCCCATTTTTCCTACTGATAAATTGCTCTTTATTTGGGGTCTCTAGCTCCGTTCTCAACGGGAGAGAGAGAGAGGAGAGACTTTTGGCTGCATGCAAGGAAAGCAGCAGAAGCCGTAGAAATCTTTCTTTCTCTCCCCCAAACTCCACCAGAAAGGAGTCTTTGCCGGCGCAGCCTCTTGGGGCAGGAGGCCTTGCAGGATCCCAAAGACTCATTTCTGGTGGACTTTGGGGGAGAGAAACAAAGACTTTGGCTGCTTTCCTTGCCTGCAGCCAAAAGCAGAAGCAGGAAGAAGCGGAAAGAAGCAGCCCAGTTGGCCAGGCCAGGTGAGTGGGACAAGTGGGACAAGTTTCCCCCTGCCCTTTCCCCCCTACCCTCACTACCTCATGTTGTTCGCAATGCAAGTGACACAAGCCTTGTGATCCCACTGGCCATGTGGGCAGCACAGCCTTGTGTTCCCGCACCACCTGGATTAATTGCTTGGGGGTGTGTGTGACATTTCTCTGCAGACCACCAAAATTTTCTCACAGCCCACCAGTGGTCCCTGGCCCACAGGTTGGCGTCCACTGGGCTAGATGACCTCCAAGATCCCTCCCATCTCCATTCTGATTGAAAATAGCCAAGGACCTGCTTGCTGTCTTCACAGTTATGAGGGAGAGAATTAATTTCATTTCTGGCCACAGGGTAGAGCTATTCTGTTTTGTTCCTCTGGCATCTCAAATTGAATGATTCCTGGGCAGAAATTCATTTTCCTTCTTTCAGCGGGTGGCATCCATGCCAGGCGAGATGGTGACACCAGAGATGAATTGGTTGGCTGGGACCAATTCATCTCTGGGGCGGGTGTGTTGCTTCCAATCTGAAGGGCAATTAGAGATGAGAGATTTGAGCTGTAAAATGCATCACCAGATTTAGCAAGCCTTCCCTCTTTCTGGCCTCAATGGGCCATGCAGAATTTTCCAAGGAAAGAACCCTTTGCAAATTGCTTGGAATGCTTTTCTTTTCCCTTCCAATCTCTGGCTTAGAGCCTTTCCCCCCCTCCCTTCATGGAGTCGACCCCTTTCATTGAAGGGGGCTGCCACAAAGAGGAGGGAGGGATGTCAACTTATTCTCCAAAGCAACTGAGGGTAGGACAAGAAGCAATGGATGGAAACTCATCAAGGAGAGAAGCAACCTGGAATTAAGGAGAAACTTCCTAACAGTGAGGACAATTAACCAGGGGAACTGCTTGCCACCATGGGAATGCTTGCCACCAGAAACTTGAGGTTGTGGGTGCTTCATCACTGGAGGCTTGAATGAAGGGACTCGGACATTGTGTGTGGAATGGTCTAGGGTCTCTTGTTGTGCAGGGGGTTGGACTAGAAACAGTGGGTCACAAACTTGTGTGGCGCCAAGACCGTTTGGGTGGTCCACAGGAAAATTTTGGGGCGTCTGCAGAGAAATGGTCCACCCCAAAAACCAATTGAATCCAGGCTGTGTGGAAAACCACAAGGCTGCACTCCCACATGAGCCTGTGGGAAACAAGGCTTTGTCACTTGCATTGCGAACAATATGAGGAGTGCAGGGTAGGGGGGAAAGGAGCGCGGGTTGAAATGTGCCCCACTTGCACCACCACTCTGGCTGCCTTGCCAAACTGAGGCTGCTTTCTTCGCTTCTTCCTGGTCTTCTGCTTTTGCCTGCATTGCCAAGGAAAGCAGCCACAAAAGTCTTTGTTTCTCTCCCAAAATCATCGCAGCAAGAAATGAGTCTTTGGGACTCCTGCAAGGCTCTGAGCAGAGGCGCGCGGCAAAGCCTCTTCTTGTTTTTGGTGTGAGTTGAGGGAGAGTAAAAAAGATTCTAGCGTGCTTCTGCTGCTTTCCTTGCATGAAGCCAAAAAGTCTCCCTCTCTCTCTCCCGTTGAGAAGGGAGGCTGAGATTGGTCATCCGTTGTTGATCCCAAAGAAAGGGAAAAACAGGGGTTGGAGGGGGGGGGAAAAATTTTTTTTTTTTTTTTTTTTTTTTTTCCCCTTTTGCCCCAGGGGACCTTTTGGGGATTTTTCCAAGGGTCTCTGATCTGCGGGGATTTAAAATGATGAGGTTGGTGGTCCTCCTGCAGGGTCCAAAAAGCGTTTGGCGACCCCTGGGACTAGGATGACCTTCAGGGTTCCCTTGCAGTCCCATGAATTCAGGGAGGGAGGAGAGGGAAGGTAGGGGAGTGAACGTGAGGTGGAGGAGGGAGGAGAGGAACAAGGGAGACGAGAGAGGAAGAGTGGAGAAGGAAGTTAAGGAAGGGAAGGAAACTAATAAAGGAGAAAGCCAACCTTTGGGAATTAAGGAGAAACTTCCTAAACAGAACAATTAACCGGTGGAAACTGCTGCAGCAAAGTTGTGGGGTGCTCCATTCCTGGAAAGCTTTAAGGAGAGATTGCAATTTGTCTGGAATTGTCTAGGCCTTTCCCTGCTTCAGCAGGGGGTGGGACTAGAAGACCTCTGAGGTCCTTTCCAACTCTGTTATTCCTCGTGTTGTGATTCATCTTCCTCCCTGCTGCAATCCAATTTTTTTTTGTACATCTGGGTGCCAACAGCATTCTCTTCTCTTCTGCGTTTCTTCGCTAAGAGAACGAATTAATTGAACTGAATTTTTCCTGCCTCCTTGATGGGCCTCCCTCACCCTCAGCATCTGCACTGCAAAGACCAAAAACAATTGAAGGTTCCTTCAGCTCCAGGGACGCACCCATGGATTGGAATGCCATCCTGGTTTTTCTTAAACCCAACTGTTATGAGAGGTTTGCCTTTCTAGTCCTCTGTTTGAGGCATTGGCTGGTTGTCAATCTTAACCTGCTATTATAGGTCACGTGGAGGCCTTCTCTGGCGTCTGGAGATTTTAAAACATATGAAGAACGGTTGCAGGAACTGGGCCTGGCTGGTCTTAGGGAAGACAGAGAGCATCTTCCAATGGTTTGAGGGCAGGGGGTCTGGACTTAGATGATCTAACAAGGTCCCTTCCAACTCTGGTAATCTGACTTAATCTTGATTGTATATGAATAAAAGGACCTGCGGAGACAGAAGAGCATCTTCCAGTATTTGCGAGGGAGGGGGGTTGCGACTAGATAATCTACAAGGTCCGCTTCCCAACTTCTGTTAATTTGTATCTTTAAACTGATTTTAACGAATAAAAGCGACCAGGTGAGACAAGGAGAGCATCTTCCAGGTATTGAGGGGCTGCCACAGAGTAGGCAGAACGGGTGTCATAACTATCTCTCCCCAAAGCGCACAAGCGAAGGAAGGAAGGGAAGGTCAATGGAAAGCGAAGCGAAGCCGAAGGAAGATAAGGAAGGAAGAAGGGAAGCGAAAGGTAAGGAAGGAAGGAAGACAGACATCTGGGAAAACCATGGATGCGACAAGAAGACATGTTAGTTTAAATTGGAAAAGAAGGGATAGGGGTGACATGATAGCAATCTTCCAAAAATCTTTAGAGCTTCCACAAAGAAGAGATGTAAAAAGAGTGTTAGTACAGAGAAGAGCAACCAAGGATTGATTTTTTTATTTTTTATTTTTCATTTTATTTTCATTTGTCCAATTTGCTACAAGATAAGGATAGGCTTATTAATTAAAAACATAGTGATGCGAATACATTGACACATATAAGACAAAATAAAAGAAACAATAGGACAGGGACGGTAGGGCACGTTGGTGCGCTTATGCACACCCCTTACAGGACCTTCTTAGGAAAGGGGTTCCATAGTAGACAGTCTAAGTTAAAGTGTTGGGTGGTTTGGGGAAAGAAACCAGAGTCACGTAAGGAAATTCCAGACATTGACCCCTCTGTGGCTGAAGTTCGTATTCTCCTGCCATCAAGTTTGGTGCCGGTTTACCTGTGGAGTTTGTATCTGTTGTTTGCTCTTGTGTTGTTATGGCTCGATAGCTGAAAGTATTTATGACAGGGAGGAGAATTGCAAATGGGATGATTATATACCATACTTAGAAAAGACCAAAGACAGCCTAATATTCCAAGTGTTTTCTACTGCGTCTAAGAGGTTTCAGTCTATCATATTGGTGGCATCAGGTCTTCTGCAATGAGTTAGAAGCGAGCGGAGAAAAACTCTTCTTGCTGAAATATTTCTGGACCTTTTCTCAACTGTTGTTACATATCAGATACCTAAGATGAGGGGACTGGAGGCTGAACATTACGATGGACGGTTGCAGGAAACTTGGCGCCTTGGCCTAGTGCTAGGGAAGAGAAGAACCAGGGCGGGACAGGATAGCAGTTCCAATCATTTGAGGGGGCTTGCCCAGGAGAGGAGGAGGAGGGGTCAAGCTAATTTTTCTAAAGCACCTGAGTCCAGACAAGGAATGATCGGATTGGGGAAATGAGAGATTCACCTAGAAACAACAAGAATATTCTGACAATTGAGACACAATGAACCGACAGAACCAGAATTTGCCTTTCAAGAAGTTGTGGAGCTTCATCCCTGGAGCTTTCAAGAAGAGGAACTAGGACTTCCCATCTGTCAGAAAATGATTGTAGGGTCTCCTGCTTGCTTGGGTGGGGGCGGGGGGGGGTTGGTCTAGATGACCTACAGGGTCCCTTCCAACTTTGATTATCTGTTATTATCTGTTATCTGGTCTTCTCTCCAAGTACTTAGGCCAGGATTTCTCAACCTGAGCAATTTTAAGAGGCACTGGACAAGCTATGGTTCCTCCTAGAGTGATCGTTTCCAAGATGTTTTTAAAAGATTCCTTAATGAAGTGTTCCTTCCTCCCTCCCTCCCTCCCTTCCTTCCTTCCTCCATCTCTTCTCTCCCTTTCTTCCATCTCCCTCCCTCCCTCCCTTTTCTCCTTTCTTCCTCCTCCCCTCTCTCCCCTCCATCACCCTCCTCTCTCTTTCTTCTTTCTGTCTGTCTGTCTGGGTTGGACTAGATGACCCACAAGGTCCCTTCCAACTCTGTTAATGTATAATCTAAACATTCTCCTGGGACACATAGTTTTTCCTTTTTTTGGGGGGGGGGTTCCCTTACAGCAAAAGTGTCCCAATTGATCCTACATCTAAGTCCTTCAACTTCCCTATTTTAAAAGAAAGATGCAACCTGGAATAAACCTTAAGGTAAACGTTTACCCTGCAAGTGAAGGGCACCAGGGCGAATAGTTTAAGCAATGCAAAATTCTTCCATCAATAAATGCAACTGGCTCTCTGGATGACAATGAAGGACAGGTGAGGGGAAAAAAAATCAATGTGGAAGTACTCAAAATCATCAGAGAAATGAAGAGGGGAAAAATGGGCGATTTAACCAATTGAAACCAACTCGATGATCTGGAATAAAGGGACTTTTCAGATCAATTGTCTGAATAATTTCTAAATCGTTGCACTTAGAAATGAGATATGTTTCCAGTCTCTTGTCTTCATGGGCACCTCAAGAGGTTTCAAAACCAGGCTCCTTTTTTCTGCAGTGGTCCTCGACTTGTGACTTGGCCGCTTAGCGACCGTTTGCCGTTACGACAGACCCACGGGAAAATATTTACAGGTGGNTGAAGTTACAATGGCACTGAAAAAAGGATTGGCTTATAAATATTTTCGATGTAATTGAAGGGGAAAATATCAGGAGGAATCTGACTTAAAAGGTATATATGCTACGAAGCTGTTAGGAAATTATTGTTATTAATTTTTTAAGCAATAATTAAAAGTTAAATGACTACTGGGATTTAAAGGGGAATTAATTAAATGATAAATAAGCTATAGGAGTGGCACACTCTAATTCATCATTGTGGGGGAATTTTTTTTGAAATGTTGGAATTGAGATGGAATTTTTTGAAACAAGGAAATAAGAGTATGGATGAAATTGCAAACCTGACAGATTAAAATACAATGAATATGAAGATATGAGAGTTATTTAAAGCTAAAGAAAATAGGTTAAGAAATGAACTGGAAAATTTATAAAACAGGCTGGAGGAACATATTTGAGAAAAATAGGAGAAAGTATGGAAAGTAATGGTAGGACATGAAATTAAATGTGAAATTAAACATGAAAGATGAATTTGTAATCAAAGCCATGTTTGTATGGAAATGTAAAAACCTGCAATCATGCTGTTCACTAAAAAAAAGGTTTTTAAAATGTGGAAAACTGAAATAAAGTTTTATTTAAAAAAAAGTATTGGCCTAAAATTAAAACATGGTTGGAAGAAATAACGAGACAAAGAATTGAATTAAGACCTGAAATGTTTTTTATTGGGTGTAATAGGATTAAAAGTTAGTAAGAACCTCCAATATATCATACTCCATATAATAACCGCTGCCAGAATCTTATTTGCACACAAAATTGGAAACAGAACACCATCCCCTGCATCAGTAATAATAAGGATCCTCTATTGCGCTGAAATGGACAGGCTAACAGTGATATTAAACGATAAAGAAGAGATAAGTCAGGGATCGCCAATGTTTTGGATCTCAGGGACCACCAAGCTCATCATTTTAACTCCCGCGGACCAGAGATCCTGGGAAAACCCCAAAAAAGTCTGCAGGAAAATACCCCACTCCATTTTCCTACTGATCGATCATTCTTTATTTGGGATTGCAGGATACCGTCTCCAGCTCTGTTCTCAGAGGGAGAAAGAGAGGGAGGGACTTTGAACTTCATGCAAGGAAAGCAGCAGAAGCCGCAGAAGTCTTTGTTTCTCTCCCCCAAACTCCGTCAGAAAGGAGACTTTGCCAGCGCAGCCTCTTGGGGCAAGGAGGCCTTGCAGGGTCCCAAAGACTCATTTCTGGCGGAGTTTGGGGGAGAGAAAGAAAGACTTGCAGGCTGCCTGCAGGCAAAAGAAGAGGAAGAAGGAAGTGGAAAGAAGTAGACTGGTGGCCAAGCGAGGCAAGTGGGGCAAGCTCCACAGGTGCTTGAACTCCCTGAGTCCCTCAGTCCATCATGTGTGGACTTCAACTCCCAGAATCCCCCAGTCCATCATGTGAGGCCTTCAACTCCAGGAATCGCCCAGTCCATCATGTGAGGACTTCAAGTCCCAGAATCCCTCAGTCCATCATGTATGGACTTCAACTCCCAGAATCCCCCAGTCCATCATGTATGGACTT